>PVJC01052683.1:0-11053 GCA_004026665.1 Murina feae
CAGTCCTTAAAAGAAAAAGTAATGATAAATTTGACTTTATCAAAATATCTTTTCTTTAGATGGCATTAAGAATAAAAACAAGTCACAGACCTGGAGAAAATATCTGCAGATTCTGTATCTCAGAAAGAACTTGCATCTACAATGGATACAGTCTCAAATTTCATAACTCAAGACACACAGGGCAGAAGATTTGAAAGCTCACCAAAGAATCTAAACAAATGTCAAATGAAAAGATGAAATGATGTTCAATGTCAGTCATTAGGGAAATCAAAACCACAATGAGATCTTATTATACACCGAACAGGAAGTACAATAGTTACAAATTGGCCATTCCAACTATTTGCATTTGGAATTCATATACACTGCTGGTAGAAATGTAAAATCAAACAACCCATTGCGAAACTGTTCTGCCATGTCTGAAGTTAAATATACCCTCATCTGGGCACTTTGCCATTCTGGTCGTAGGTATTTTCCCATGAGAAATAAAAGCACACGCCTATACAAAGCATTGTGTATGCATGTTCATTGTGTATGGCTTTGTAATAGAAAAAAACAAAAGGAACACAACTTTGAAGGTAATGGATAAATTGTGTTATAGCCATCCAATAAAATGTTACTTAGCAGTGAGACTGTCTATCATATGCATGGATCTTTAAATAATTATGCTGCGTGAAAACCCAGACAAAAATAGAGTGCATATTGCATGACTCCTCTTATATAAAATTCTAAGCAATGGAAAATAATGTGTATTATTAGCAACCAGTAGAACGGCAGTTGCCTTGGGATGGCAGGGAGTGGAGTGGAGAGGTGCAGGAGGTACGGATTACAAGTGAGCATAAGGAACTTGGAAAGTGAGAGTATATGTTTCTTGTCTTAATAATGCAGATGATTTCAAGATGTAGGCAAATGCAAACTTAGCAAGTTGTAAGTTTTTTGTTTGTTCAGTTTGTTGTATGTCCATATGGGCGGGAGGGGGCAAAAGTAGGTTTGTAGTTGTGAGTACATGAAACACAGTTTATTCTTGTATTATTCTGTATTAATTATTGTATTATTTTCCACAGGAACAGCTGTAAACCTACTCCCCCCCCACTCTGTACATTTCAATAAACCTGTTAAAAAATCAAAGGATATAAAAAAGTAAAACTGGAAAAATGGAGCTTATGCTATTTGAAGTTCAAAATAATATTTATCGTTTGCTTACTTTAAGATTCCAGTGCATTAGAAAGTTTGTTCCCTTTAATGAAGAACAAAGTACTATTTAGGAGTCATGCAAAAGTTATACCTTCTTTTCTTTTAGTAATAGTGCACTCATTTCTGGGTGGGTAACTGACTACGCCCCATTGTGTGCAGCCCCAAAGTGACCCTGCCCCCATTAAGGAAAAGGAACACAAACCAAATAGAATTAGTGTATTCTATTTTCCCAGGCATTGAACCTTAAGTAAAGAGATTTAAGGGGAGAACACATTTGGAGGTTATTAATCCTAGCAGTAGAGATTTAGGGGAAAACAACAACAAAACAACCCCAAATTGTAGATGAGTTCCTGTAAATAACACTCAGAGGCTTTCCAAATAATTTCTGAGCCTGGTTTATAGCTTAAAAAAAATTATGTGAGCTAGGTGCTACCTTCCCAATTATTTTTATGCTTAATTTATCCAAAGACATATTTGGTTACTTAGAGAAAAACAACAGAAGTTTTTTTTAAAAAAATGTGCCAACCTATACATTTGGTATCTCCCAATGTATACGATTAAAATATCTTCCGTTCCCTTAATATTTTTATTAATGAAACAAAGTATTACCGATTTTTAAAAAATATATTTTATTGATATTTTACAGAGAGGAAGGGAGATAGAGAGTTAAAAACATCTATGAGAAAGAAACATCGATTAGCTGCCTCCTGCACACCCCCTACTGGAGATGTATATGCCCTTGACCGGAATCGAACCTGGGACCTTTCAGTCCACAGGCCGGCACTCTATCCAATGAGCCAACCAATCAGGGCAGTATTGCTATTTTTAATGAAGATTGGTGTATTTTTTGGGAAATGAGAGCCTTCGGCCATCCTTAATAGGAATTGGGTCACAGACATTGAAAGAATGCTTTCAGACCATGAGTAGGAAAATTTCTACTATTTCTTTCTTATTTTCCTTTTGTGTTTTTTGTTGATGATGATGGCAATAGAGAGGTTTCACATATGTTTACTAATTATTGGTCATCCTGCAACACTTGCTTCCCTAGGCTTACTGGAAACAAGGCTGAGCTTTTAGTCTAAACCCAGGACCTTTTCCTCCCAGGCTCCTTTGTAATCATCATTATCCCCTGTTGTATTCTTGCACACAGCTATTTTAGGTCCACCTTTGTTTCCTCTGTGCAAACCTTTCCTGTGTAACCTCATCTATCTTGAAAGGCTTTGATAACAATATAGAAGTTAGCGATCCCTAACTCTACTTTTCTCATATCTCTCTCAGAGCTCCAGACTCATTAAGCTACCTGCTTATTAGACATCTCACTTTAAATGAAGCACAAGCAAAACTGAACTCATTCTCTACCCCTACCATACAACCTAAGTCTGTTTCTACTTTCATGTTTCCCAAATCCAACAATTTACTTAAGCCTCTTTCTTCATACCCCACTTAACATAATTACTAAACATTAGACATACTTTTTAAAAAATATATATTTTATTGATTTTTTACAGAGAGGAAGGGAGAGGGATAGAGAGTTAGAAGCATCGATGAGAGAGAAACATCGATCAGCTGCCTCCTGCACACCTCCCACTGGGGATGTGCCCGCAACCATGGTACATGCCCTTGACCGGAATTGAACCTGGGACCCTTCAGTCCGCAGGCCGACGCTCTATCCACTGAGCCAAACTGGTCAGGGCTAGACATACTCTTAATCCATATTTATATCACCTGTGGTGATTCACCATTATATTGTTTGAAATATAATCCGTATTCAATAAATATCTTCTGAATAGATTAAAGAATATTCCAGACAATTTTATATCCTCAGGCCTACTTTCAACAACCTCATAACTTTGTTATGCCTGTTTTTAGTCTTACTGGGTTCTTTCAGATAGTCTATACTTTTTCCAGAGTGATTTTATGAGTCACAGCTTGAAGGAGTCTTTCATCATTAACACAAAGTGGATTATATCAATATATTTAAGAGTATATTTATTCTGAGGAACAATATTGACTGCACTTTGTACAATTCTGACCTGACCAAAAGAATGCAAAACTATAGTAAGTAAAATATAGATACCTGTTCATGTCCTTACTGTGGTTGTGGAGTGGGAAAGGAATTGTGAAATTAGAGAGATACACAAATTTGTTCTAAAGCAGATTTCAAGCTATTTGACCACACCTCCAATGTAAAGTGTCCCTGACCTTTTATAATTATGCATTACTATGCTTGCACCCTTTATGTTGGCATCACTAATAATAGAACACCTCCAAATTTCCAATTTCAAGTCCCTACTGTCTCCTTTTTTTCTCAGTCTATCTGGATTAATTCACTATTTTTTTTTCATGATCAATCACTAGTTTCATCTTCCAAGTTAACTTTCAGGTCCAGGACCTATGTTTCATTATTAAAATTATTCACTGGCAAAAATCCTGACTTTTTAACATCTTCCCCCTTCTTGTTCACTCAACTAAACTGCAATTCTGAATAATCTAATGCTTTTCTAACACTACACCTGTATCTGGGGAGTTTAACTTTGCTGTGAAAATTATACAGTCATGTTAAATAGACTGCCTTTCAATTCATAACCACAAGTCTCAAGTTAGTACTCAACACTATCCAGACAAGTCTATTATATTACCATAATAAGTGAAAATTCCCATTCCCAGGACAACTACTCATATTTCTTCTTTTCTCAAATCACAATCCCTAGCGACTCTCAAATGGTGAAGTCACCTTATGTTTACTTAACCAATACAGAAACAAAAATAAAGTAAGTAGTTAATCTTTCTGTAAGCAAACTTAAACCTATTTAATTTGGTAGATTTCTCCATTCTCTTTCTCCTCAGACATTCTGACCATGTGTATGTGGTCCTAGTAAAGGCCAATTCTGCACTTGTGAACTACATCCTACCCTCATTGTCTTCCTAAGTATTTCAGTCTTTCTTTACTTTCTCTTTTTTCTCTCACATCAACAATTTCTTCTGCTGTAGTGAATTATTACACCAATGTATTCTGGTAAATGATGTAAAAATCCATTTTTATTAAAAAAAGATCCCCTTTTATGCTACGCTGCATTTCAGCATGTCTCCTTTTTTCATACCTTTTTACAGAATAACTTAAAAGCTATAGTTTTTATCTCCTCATTCTCATCTGCTTTCTTTCAAATCCTCTGTGATAAAGCCTTTGTCTTCTCTACTTTGCTGAAATTGCTCTTATTAAGTTCACAAGTGATCTCCATGCTCCTCAGCAGAATTCAACACAATGGACAACAACATTGTTCCTGATTTATTATTGTTTTTTTGACTTCTTTCCCTTTTCTTTTTTTGGGCTCTTTCTCTGTTCATACCCAATATTTCAAAATTGAAGTGCCCTAGAAATTGGTTCTAAGCTCTGATATTTAAAACTCTATTATATTATTGTATCTTAAGTTCTATTACATTACTTCTCTAAAAATTGTTCCTATATAATCTCACCCATTTACATTGCTTGAAATGTTATGAGTTGAGCATTGAGTTCCAAACATAGGTCCATGTGCCCAACTTTCCCACTGAGCTCCAAATTCATAAACCCGATTATCGCTTGAATGACTAACAGGCATCTCAAATCAAACAAGTCTAAAATAGAACTTTCTGACTTGTGCCTCTCTCCCCACAACATGATTTTACATCAATCTTCCTCTATCTCAGTAAAGAGCATTATCATTCACTCAGCTGCTTAAGTCAAAAGAACCTGTAGTCATTCTTAATACTTTTTTCTTTTCCTCCCCTCAACTCAACCATGTAACCAGTGTTAAATCTTGTCAGGTCTACCTCTAATATACACACCAAATTTGATCACTTGTAAAATTTAATGGCTGGCTTAGATGATCGTGCTTATTTTTTGTTTTAGTATTATATAAAATAGTGTCTATATTGCTTACTCTGTATTGGGTACTATTATTCTTAACAATTCATGCAATTAAATCAATTCTTATAGCAACCTTACTGAGTTAGTTACTATTGTTACTCCTTGTTTATATATGGAGAAAAAGAAACCTGAGGCACTAAGTAGATAGATGACTTTCTCAAGGTTCCAAAGCTACTAGGTCACAGAGCTAGAATTCACATCTAGACCGTCTGTCTCCATGTTCAAGATTTTAAATAGTGACTTCATCAGATGTGTTTTAGAAACTTCTTATGACAGCACTAAAAATAGACTGATTTTAGGGAGAGGGGCTGTGATATGCAAAGGAAAAATGAAGACAGATATATGAGTTAGGGGACAATTTAAGGCATTAAGACAAAATTTGGAACTTAGGCGGTGCCATTGGAGATGAGAGAAGTGCAGAGATGGAATCAATAGGACACAATGACTGACTAATATGGTCTTGACTTGTCCTGACAATCTTGATAGAATAACAAGAAAAAAAAATCAAATGATTGACAAAATTTCCATCAAGAGTCAAGAGATAATACTTGACTTCACTTGGTTTTCAGAATTATTAAAATTCCATCTCTCATGTCCTCTAAGAATAGGCTGATATCTTTCCCCTAGGGTTTCATTTCTTTGAGTCTGATTAAATCTGAAAAGCACATATAAAACTGTCTTTGCATTCAGATTTATGTTGACCTGATCTAAAAAGAAACACCGACAGTAAATGGCATGGCATTTTGCAGTATTCACTATTAATGTATGATACATGCAATCTGAATACAAGAACTTAAAATAGATAAATGTATCATTTTCAATCAAGTTTGATTGTTTAATCTTTTGGATTAATATTTTAAAAGGATAAGAACCCATATTATAGATTATATCATTCTGGGTAAAATTATGATGAGATGATAAATTATTCTTGATTATGTATTTTGTTGCAGGATAACATTGTTCTTATTATATTCCTTTATTTTTTTAAAAAAGATATTTTTTTATTGATTTCAGAGAGGAAAGGAGGAGAGATAGAAACATCAATAATGAGAGAGAATCATTGATAGGCTGCCTCCTGCACATCCCCTACTGGGGATCGAGCCTGAAACCCAGGCATGTGCCGTTGGCCGGAATCGAACCTGGGACCCTTCAGTCCATAGGCTGAGTCTCTATCCACTGAGCCAAGCTGGCTAGAGCCTTGTTATATTCCTTTAGTTAGGCATTTTGAAAAGTCTTCTTTCTGTTTCCATGTGTGAAAACCTTTATATGCAAACTAGAGACCCAATGCATGGGATTTGTGCACTGGTGGGGGGTGTGGCCTATAGGGATGGGCCCACTGTGGGAACACCACTCATCCTGGTCAGCCGAGTGGTGATCCCACTGTGGGAGTGCACTCACCACCAGGGGGCAGCTCCCGCATTGAGTGTCTGCCTCTTGGTGGTCACTGTGCATCATAGCAACTGGTCAACAGGTTGTTCTGGTTGTTTGCTGTTTGGTCGCTGGGCTTTTATTATATAGGAGGCTTCTCCCATTGATACAGCTAATACCTTCTCCCACTGATACAGCTAATACCGGTGATATTGACTCTTGAATTATAATAATAATTCAGATATAATGAAAAAAATGAGAAAAGCACTTCTAGCTCACAACAATCATAGCATCATTATTATTTTTATTAAATTTGTTCAATTTTATGCATATTTTTAGTTCTTAAAGCAATAGTACTTATCAGTAGCTCCCACTAATTTTTAAAAAATAGGGAGCACGGTTTTTCTTTAAATAGTCCTTATTATTCTAAGATCCAAATTCTTTTAAAAATAAATTTTGTTTCATTATAGCAAAACAATAAATTCAGTAACTAAATAGTACAAAATTTTTTATATTTTTCAAAGTATTATATGTAATTTTTTCATGTTATTATAATTATTCATGAAATTATGGTAATATGATCATAAAACCTGTGTTCCTGGTGGTACCACCTCATACCCTAGGACCTTAGGGAAATTATTTCATCTTTTTATACTTTAGTTTCATTATATTCCAAATGACACTACCCAGTTTATAGGATTATTTTAAATGAGGGATATATGTTAAGACATTTAGAAAAATTCCTGGGACATAGAGGGTATCAGAGGATAGTTAGCTACTGTTTGCATATTATCACTAGGGGCCTGGTGCACAAAATTTGTGCACTGGGGGGGGGGGTCCCTCAGCCCAGCCTGTGCCCTCTTGCAGTCTGGGACCTCATGGGGGATGTCTACCTGCTGGAGTGCCTGGCCAGCCTGGGTGAGGGGCTGATCGCTGTTTGCAGGCTGGTGGGGACCCTCACCCCATGGGGGTGTGGCCAGCCTGGGTGAGGGGCTGAGGGCTGTTTTCAGGCTGCTCACAGCTCCCATTGATCCAAGATTCCAGCAAGTCTGGCTGGAATCAGGTTTCTGTGGTTTATTTATCTTCTATAATTGAAACATTGTTGCCTTGAGCAGAGGCCCAGCTGGCCTAGGCAGGCAGTTGCAATGGAAGCCTCCTGTTTGCTGTGGCTGCCAGCCTCCATCTTGGCTGGGTTAATACAACTGCTCTGATTGGCTGGGGGCGTGGCTTGGCTGGTGGGCATGGCTTAGGTGTCTCAGAGTGATGGTCAATTTGCATATTACTCTTTTATTAGATTAGATGGGGATAAATCACATCTTGTAAAGTGCTTTGCTGAAAGTGGACTGTGAATAATATAAAAATAGTTCTTTAAAGTAGTGAGTATTTAAAAAATAATTATACAAATGTATAGTCATGTGTTTCATGAAAAAAAATCACTGTGTTGCTAAATCCAAAGCACTTTTCAGTTTTTATGGACAGGGATCCTATGGAGGGCAATTTGAAAAAAGCTCTGCAGCAAGGAAGAACAAAGCAATGAAGCATAAAAACACATTTATTCAGGATAATTTAATATACTTCATTTTCTAATGGTGAAAAGTACAGGTAGATTGACCAGTGACTAGTTCTCAGGGTGAAGTTCTAAAATAGATGAGTAGGGAGCTCAATGATGATTAGGAAAGCAAGACAGAAGAAGGAAGTCAGAAAATCAGTGATGTTCCCAGCTGAACTTTTTAGCCAAGATGAAAGATGGAGAATCAGAGTGCCAGAAATAAAGCAACTTGGTTGAAATAATCAAGCAGAGAAAATATTTGCAATATCCCATTTATTCAGAAAAAGTATAGAGTCTTCCGTGTTTAAAATAGATCCTATATGACCAAGTATGATTACTTTCCAGTTATAAGTTTAGAAATGCTTCCACTGGGACATGATTATAATTTCAGAGAAAGCATCAACAAAAGTGAGGTGAAGATGACTCTAACAAGGCAGTGTCCTGACATGAGAATTGCATATATTTAATTGGATAAAATTCCTTTTGAAAAAATAACAGAGGTGGTTGGCAGGGGTGGAAGAGACATACCTCAAAGTTACCTTTTTCCCCCTGGATCTTCATTTGTCATACAAAGAACCAGAAGAGGAACAACTTAATTCTTCACTATCAGGAGACAGGCAAAAAAAAAAGCCATTATTCCCAGGGAGACAAATCAGAAACATCTCTCTGGAAGAGAAATATGAAACTAACTTTAGCCCAGAAAGCTACACTGAAACCCCACTGGGGTACAATTAAAAAACTCCTGTTCAAGACCAACCACAGATACAAAGTTTAGTTTGAATGATAGAAGAAAGACCAGAAATGCTGAAAATGCTTTACCCCTGAGGGCTAGGTTTTTAGAATCTGCCTAAGATAGTCGCTGGATTAAAACAGAGACTGTCTTGCCTCCAAAAAGAACCTAGCATTGACTAAGAAGCAGCACCAGTCTGACACTGAGGGAGGAGTGGGGGTATAGAGATCTCATCTTAGCACAAGTTTGAAAGAACTACTGAAAGCTCAAGGTGACTATGCATGTTGAGAAAAACTCTCTAACACCCCAAACACACATTAAGAGCAAAGTAAGAGGCAGCTTACCATTAGAGCAATTTATAGTATCAACAATAAACTCAAGTCAAAGTCCGCTGACTAGATTGACGGTTCTTGATGCCTGATGGAAGAAGAGAAGTACACATTTAGGGGCATAAACTATTTTCACCAGATTCTTCTGGTGACAATCTGGTACTCCATCAATTATTGAGACACTTAAATCAAGCAAAAAATGGTAACCCACTGTCAAAAAATAATCACCAGAACCAAAGTGAAAAGTGGCCTAAAGGTTCGTGGCCGTGGCTTTCTACTTCGACAGTGCTCAGACGAACCCAGCACTTGCCACCTCAAGCCGCCACCCGGGCCAGCGTTCTGGAATCCAACGGCCAAGCCAAGGCCCTGGCCTCCGCTCCAGCACCACACGGCCGCTTCGCCTTAGCCGCCCACCATGACCATGACCAGGTCCACTCATAGGTGCACCAGAACTGCCCCCAGGACTCGGAGACCGCCATCAACTGTCAGATCAACCTGGAGCGCTATCCTTCCTACGTCTACCTGTCCATGTCTTCTTGGTTTGACTATAATGATGTGGCTTAGAAGAAGTTTGCCAAGTATTTTCCTTACCAAACTCAGGAGGAGAGGGAACATGCCAACAAACTGATGAAGCTACAGAACCAACGAGGTGGCCAAGTCTTCCTTCAGGATATCAAGACACCAGGCAGTGACCACTGGGAGAATGGGCTGACTGCAATTTGGTGTGTGTTGTACTTGGGAAAAAAGTGTCAATCAGTCACTACTGGACTTACACCAACTGGCCACTGACAAAAGGACCCTCATTTGTGTGACTCCATCGAGACTCGCTGCCTGAATGAGCAGAGGAAATCCATCAAAGAATTGAGTCACCACATAACCAACTTGTGCAAGTTGTGGGCCTGGAAACTGGCCTGGTAGAGTATCCTTTTGACAAGCACATGCTGGGAGACCGTGATGAGAGCTAAGCTTTAAGCTGGCTTCCCATGACCACAGGGGTGACTTCCTGCTCACAAAAGCAGTTCCTGAATGTTGTAGTTACCTGTACCTTTTCTATAACTTGTACCAAATCATCCACTCGTCTTTCATTTGTACCATTCCTTCATAAAAGTAATTTGGTACCCCTCCCCTTCAAAAAATGAAATAGTGTCTAATGGTACAGACAATATTGAACCATTCAAACATAACATATGGGGTGGGGTAAAAGTTGTGAACTCTGGTTTATGGTTGTGAGTACATAAAAACAGTTTATACTTGTATTATTATTTACTAGGGGCCCGGTGCACAAAATTCATGCATGGGGGGCTGGGCGGGGGGCAGTCCCTCAGCACAACCTACACCCTCTCCAATGTGGAGTTCTTGGGGACTCTCACAATCCAGGACCTCTGGTTCTTAACCACTAACCTGCCTGCCTGCCCTATCCACTCTGCACTCCTGCCTGATCCCCCCTAACTGCCCTCCCCTGCCAGCCTGGTCACCCCTATTAACTTTATTTTTTAATCTTATCCCCTTCATGCACAATTTTATTTGACTTCCCTATTGGCTTCTTCCTCTCACACAATTTTTCTCCTTTATGTAACATTTTTCCTACTGACTCATCACTTATAAACTTTTCTTTCTTCTTTATTTCCTACTTCTGTTCCATCATCATTCTTCCCATTTTTCTACTACCCTCCTTCCCTTCCCACATTGCTTCTTTCCTTTATCTTTACCCCTGCCCACCCTCCCCTTTTCCTTCCTTCCCACCTTAATTTTTTTCTTCACTTCCTCCCTCTGACCTGCTTTGCTCCCTCCCCCATTCCTTCCAAGGCTGCTCCTAGCCTCTTGGCTGCTGCCTGGGAATCCATCACAGGGCACACAAGCACATGGAGGCTTAGGCCTCTGTGTGTGTGTGCCCCATGCAATTGTGATCCGTTCCAAGGCCACAGCCGAGGGGTGGTCCGGCTGGCGGCTTCCACCCTTCCTCTCCTGCCCTGTGGCTG
>PVJC01052684.1:0-11062 GCA_004026665.1 Murina feae
CAGGCCCCCCCTTCCCGGTCACCCCTCACAGCCCCCCCGCCAGTCTGGTCACCTCATGCAACCTGCTGTTCAGTCATTTGGTCGTCCCTCCCTAACCCCTTGGCTGGCCTGATTGCCCCACACAACCTGCTTGTTCAGTCATTTGGTCATCCCTCACTAACCCCCCTGCAGGCCTCGTTGCAGGCAGCCATCTTGTGAGGGTGAGAGGATTAATTTGCATATTACCTCTTTATTATATAGGATAAGGAAGTAGGCTATTTCCAAAACCACTTCTTTGCATACCTCTCCACATAAATCCAGATGAAGCTAGACAAAAAAAGAAGGTCCAAGGAACATTCAAGGAACTCAATGTCATGCTGCACTCAACAATAGCCAATTAATGTTGCACTGCTTATTTTAGTCTTTGAGGGCTGTTGTGTCTGTCATAATTACTTAACTCTGTCTTTTTAGCACAAAAAGCAGCCGTAGACAATATATAAACAAGTAAGCATGTCTATGTGCTGATAAAATGTTATTTACAACAACAGACATTATATTTTTAATATTTTTATTGATTTCAGAGAGGAAGGGAGAGGGAGAGAGAGATAGAAACATCAATGATGAGAGAATCATTGATTGGCTAACTCCTGCATGGCCCCTACTGGGGATCGAGCCAACAACCTGGGCATGTGCCCTTGACAAGAATCGAACCTGGGACCCTTCAGTCCACAAGCCAATGCTCAATCCACTGTGCCAAACCAGGTAGGGTGAGACAGACTTCTTAAATCCACCCTGCAAGGCACAATCACTGACCCCCAATCTACAGAGAATACATCAAAATACAATAGAAAATCTAGAACCATTAAGAGCCATAAGATCTGAGTTTGGATCCAATTTTCCACACACTAGCTGAGTATTGCTGAATAAATCATTTAACTTCTCTGAATTTCAATGTCCTTGTCTGTAAACTAAGAGACCATTATCTGCCCTTGCTTACTTCACCTGTGTAAGAGGAACACTAATAACACCCTGCCCAATTAGCTCCTAGGGTTGTTGTAAAGATCAAATGAGATTATAACTCAAACTGTTTGGTGAACTGAAAAAATACTAAGAAAGGTATTATGCTTTCATTATTTTTATGAAGTATTATTATGTATGGCATCAATGTGAACACACATGTCTGTCTAAGGATGAAACTGATTTCAAACAAGATGTGTATTAGTCCCCAAATTCACTGACAATAGATAATGGGATAAACAATGTCTGTACCACCTATGAAACTTCTTGAATAGAAAACCAAGTGGCCGATTAAAATGTGTCCCTATTTTTCCTCCTTATTGACTCATTTACAGTGTTTCTGCTTATTTCCTTCCTAAAGAGGTAATGAAAAAGGTCACCCTGGGTCACACCCTCTCCTATCCTCAATAGATACTTCCCCAATTTTTTTGACCACCTCTGTTGGCTTCATAGAATTCTCATTTAAAAGCATCTATCTTGGTCTGGACTATCTTCTCCACAACCTTCACAGAATAGCACACGGTCTGGTTGATTACACAAGAAACTCTACCACAAGCTCTGGTCTATCAGCCTTGTCAGTGACCCAGTTCTCTACTGCTGTTTGCCAGCTTTCAAACCTTCCCTAATGGCCACTTCCTGTGGACATGAGTACTGTTAGCTGCTCCCATTGCTCTACAGAAGTCATCATGTCTCTTTTTCATACCTCTACTTTCTGAACTACCTGTTCCTCTGAGCAGCACCTATGTTCTCTTCCATCATTACAGGGAATAAAAGTAATGTGGAACAGCAGAAAGAATACACAGAAAATATGTCTTGGTTCTACTACTGACTAGCAGTTTGAAAGTAATTCAACTCCCTAAGCTTTCATTTCCTCATCTATAAAATGGAGATAATAACACTTTCCTGACCAAATTAAGTTATATAAAATATGTAAAACTAGCTTGCATACCATAAAGTGCTTTGCAAATATTATTACATGCCCCTATCTATATTTATATCCACATCCACGTAACCAGTCAGCCTGAATAAGATCACATTCATAGATCCACCCTTCCTGTTACACAGCACAAACATTACCATAAGTCAAACCCAATTTGTATTAGAGCTGCTTTGTCCTTATTCATAATTGGATTCTCTAAATTCCACATATCTTGGGGAGGGATCTATTATAGAAGGGATGTCTCTTTTTTAAAAAATATGTTTTTATTGATTTCAGAGAGAGGATGGAAGAGGGAGAGGGAAGGAGGGAGGGAGTAATAAATACATCAACGATGAGAAAGAATCATTACTAGGTTGCCTACTCCATGCATGACCAAGCCCAAAACCCAGGCATGTGCCCTGATTGGGAATAGAAACATGACCTCCTGTTTATGGATCGACACTCAACCACTGAGCAGCACTGGCCAGGCAAGGCTGTCTCTTGATCTTCTATTTCATCAAGCTTCTACTGGGCAAGCACCAACCAGAGAAAGTACAGCAATAAATTCAGACTCCCTGAACCTTCCCCTACTCCATTCCTGCAGGTCTGTGAAACACTTGGCTCCTTCAGGCCAATACTGGAGGTGCATTCTTGGCAAGCAAAAGTAAAGAGAAAACAATTCTTTCACAAAGCTATAAGTGATTCTGAAAAAAAAAAACACAGCCTCGAGAAAAAGATGTTGGTGAAGGGTAGAGACGTTTTCATGAGGCACAGTAATATTGCAGAGAGCCTTGGAGTGGGACTGATTATTTGGTTCCAGTACAGATTGTGATTAATGGCTCTGTGACCTTGGACAAGGATGACACACTCAGGTTTGTTTCCTCATCTGAAATATCTATATCCTATCTAATAAAGATGTAATATGCAAATTGACCATCAGTCCAACACACAAGATGGCTGCCTCCATGTGGACACAAGATGATCGCCACAAGATAGCTGGCAGGAGGGCAGTTGTGGGTGATCAGGCCGGCAGGGGAGGGCAGTTGGGAGGGACCAGGCCTAAAAGGGAGGGCAGTTAGGGTTGACCAGGCTGGCAGAGGAGGGCAGCTGGGGTCAACCAGGTCAGCAGGGGAGGGCAGTTTGGGGTGACAGGGCTGGCAGAGGAGCAATTAGACCTTGATCAGACTGGCAGGGGAGTGGTTAGGGGCAATCAGGCAGGCAGGCAGGTGAGCAGTTGGTAGCCAGCAGTCCTGGATTGGGAGAGGGATCCCAGATTCAAGAGGGTGCAGGCTAGGCTGAGGGACCCACCACCCTCCATGCACAAATTTTGTGCACCGGGCTTCTAGTATATATATAAAACCCTAATATGCAAATAGACTGAACAGCAGAATAACCAAACAACTGAACAACTGGTCGCTAAGACGTGCACTGACCATCAGGAGGCACGTGCAGAACACAGCGGGTGTTGGCAGCAGGCAGCAGAGAAAAACATGGTGGGCATCGCTGTGGCAGGATGGTGGAGCAGGTGAGCTGGGGTGCTAGACCAAGGCCGGGCGCCAGTTGCTGTCATTGGGGCAAGCCTCTGTTGGTTACTGAAAATTCTTTGTTCCTGTGCTCCGGGGTCCTGCCGGGTGCTCGCACCCGCTGCTGGTGCCGGGTACTGGCCCTAATCATTTCGCGCCATCAATGGGTGCAAGTGACTGCCAGCCCCAATCACCCCTAAGGGCTTCTCCATCTCTCCCTGCTCCTGAGGGGTGATCAGGGCCAGCAGCCACCTCTTGCACCCACTGACGGCGCCAGCCCCAATCGCTCTGCACACCATCAGCATATGGGAGCAGCAGCAGAAGCGGGGCTGCTGGCAGACAGGGGACTTGGGGCCATGGTGGGAGGGGCCAGGTGGGAGCACAGAGGATGAGCTGAGACCTGCCCCTCTGCCCACTGTAGCCTCATGGTCCACAGTCCTTTCAAGGTGCACGAATTTGTACACTGGGCCCCTAGAGAAAGAATAAAATAAAATGTTCTCTTAAGAGCCCTTAGAACTTGATGAGTTCATTTCCAGCAAGATGTTGCCATTAGTCAAAATGAAAAGGGAACTATTAAAACAGCATCTGCTTTTCACAAAGTAAAAGACAAACAAAATTCCAAGGATCCTCAGCTTTCCTCCCCTTTCATTCTGCTAATGCAGCCATATAATCCCTGGCTGGGCTGTTACCCAATCAGCACACTGGTACTCTTTGCTTTCTCATTTGGTACCACAACAGAATAAGTATTCCCATAAACCCTGAAACATGAGCCAAGGATTCAGAAGACAAATGTCTCCATGTAAACCAACTATACATACAATATTTCCCATTTTAAGATGAAGAGAAATTCAGTATGGTGATGATGGTGGCGGGGACATTGTTTACAACCCTCTTTTCAGTTTTATTTTTGCTGCTCTAAACTAAAGCTGTAAGGGACAGCTATAAAATACCTCAATGGCTTGTTACCCACCCTCCTCCCCCCACCTAATAAATTCAGGATGAATGAATTCAGGATTAGTCTCCAGTTGTCAACCACCACATACATAATACATATTTTCCCAATCACAGAAATAGACTTTTCCATGACAGCCTGGCTTTGGAAAGAGAGTTGGAAGCTGAAATGTGGCCCACCTGCTTATGAGAAGTCCTTAATGAAAACCTTTTGCAAAGAACTGCCTTGAAGTTCCTAACATGGCACAATACTAGTAATGCTGGGCTGACTGTTTGCCACTTGTGAGAAATTCCATGCTGCCTTAGAATAAAAAAAAAAATGGGGGGGGGGCTTTGTCACCATTTAGTAATGCCACAAATGTCCCACTATATAATATCGCTACATGGAAAAGCAGCTGCATTTGCCCTAAGAAGTCAACAGATGAGCAAAGAAGAGGGGAACTGCCCAACCAGCTGGTGTAGGCTCTTGGGGCAAGAAACAAAGAGGACAGGTGTCACACCACCAAGATGTATTGCCATTCTTCTATGACAAAAGAAAGAAAAAATAACCAGACCTTGATTAATTTGGGACTAGATCGCCCAAAAGGGAAAGCATCTGATCCCAGCCATGACAGTGCTGGTGAAGGGATAAAAGGAAACTTTCCACTAGTACAGTCCTTGGCAGCCAACTGGATTATTTCAAATAAAAGCAGCCCTGGTCCTAATAAAGAAAAAACATCCAGACAGCTATTTTTAAAATCCTCACCCGAGGATATGTTTTTATTGACTTTTAGAGAGAAAGGGAGATGTAGAGGGAGAGAGAAAACATTTACCATATGTGAGAAAGAAACATTGATTGGTTACCTCCCATATGCATCCTGACTGGGAATTGAACCCACAACCTAGGTATGTGCCCTGACCAGGAATCAAACCTGCAACCTTTTGGTATTATGGGACGATGTTCCAACCAACTGAGCAACTTGGCCAGGGCCAGACAGTTCTCCACCTCCCCCTGCTCCTAAGGGGCGATTGGGGCCGGCAGCCACTGCTCACACCTGCTGATGGAGCCAGGTAATTGAGACCGGCACCCAGCGCTGGCAGCGGGTGCAAGTGGCAGCACCAGCGACGGCTGCAGGACCAGCACCAGAAGTAGGTGCAAGCACCAGGTGGGACTACGGCGTGTGGGAGCAAAGAGTTTTCAATAACCACCAGAGACTCACCCAGATGACAGCCACCAGCACCCAGCCTTGGTCTGGAGCCCCCGCTAACCTGCTCCACCATCCCACCACAGCCGATATCCACCATGTTCCACACTCTGCCACCTGCTGCAGACACCCGTCATGTTCCACTCACACCCCCTGATAGTCAGCACACATCATAGGGACCAGTTGTTTGATTCTTCTTCCATTTGTTCTATTTGCATATTACATTAATTTTCAGATGTTAAAGTAACTTTGCATTCCTAGAATAAATTCTGCTTAATTATGGTGTATAATCTTTCATATATGTTGCAGGATTTACTTTGTTAGCATTTTGATGAGGAATTTTGATCTATACTCTTTATGCAATTTGGTCTATACTTTTTTCTTGTGATGTCTTTAGTTTTGGTATCAGAATACTACTTGCGTCAGAGAATGTGTTAGGTATTCTAATTTTTGGAAGAGTTTGCTAAGTATGTGTATTAATTTTTCTTCAAAAGTTTGGAATAACCCAACCAGTGTGGTCAGTGGTTGAGTGTCAACCTATAAACCAGAAGGTCATGGTTTTGATTAATGGTCAGGGCATGTGCCCAGGTTGCGGGTTCGATCCCAGTAAGGGGAATGCAGGAGGAAGCTGATCAATTATTTTCTCTCATTACTGATGTTTCTGTCTTTCCCACTCCCTTCCTCTCTGAAATGAATAAAATATATATACATATACATATACATATACACATACACATACACATACACATACATATATGTGTGTGTGTATATATATAAAGTTTGGAAGAATTCACCAGTGAAGCCATCTAAGTCTGGGCTTTTCTTTATAGATGGTATTTTGATTACTATTTTAATGCCTTTACTTGTTATAAGTCTATACAGGTATTCTATTTATTGTAAAGTGAATTTGTGTAATTTGTGTCTTCTTATAAATTTGTCCATTTCACCCATATTTATTGGTAAATAGGCATAGTCATAGTATTCCCTTATATTCAACTTTTGTAATGTTGGTAGTAGTGAACATTCTTTCATTTCTGCTTGTGATAATTTAAGACTTCTCTCTTTTGTCTTTGTCAATTTACCTAATAGTTTCTCACTGTTATCTTTTTTAAACCAATTTTTATTTTTGTTAAATATTGTCTGTGGTTTCCCTACCATTTATTTCATTTAAGTCCACTCTAACCTTTATCATTTCTTTCCTTCTTTTGCTTTGGGATTACTTTGGTCCTCTGTTCAAATTTCTTGATGTGGAAGATTAGGTTATTGAATTGATATGTTTCTACTTTCCTAGTGCAGGTGTTTAAAGCTATAAATGTTCCCCTAAACTACACTTCTGCTGCATTCCATATGTTTGGCATGCTGTGTTTTCATTTTCATTCATTTCAAAGTGTTTTTTAATTTCTCTTATGATTTCTTCTTTGATATACTGGCTACTTAGAAGTATATTTTATTTCCATATTTGTGAACTTCTTTGTGTTGTGAATTTTCCTTCTGTTGTTGATTTGTAATTTCATTCCACTGTGACTATACAACATACTTTGGTATGCATAAATATATTCAGGCATGTTTTGTGTCCTAGCAGAGGATCTATCCTAGATAATGTTCCATGTGCATGTGAGATGTATGTAATAGATATAGTTGTTGTTCGAGTTTTCTATTTCCTTGTTGATCTGTCTACCTAAATAACAATTATTAAAAATGGAATATTAAAATCCCCTATTATTGTTAGGTTATCTATTCCTCCCTTCCATTCTGTCCACTTTCTTTCATGTATTTTGAAGCTCTGTTATTAGTTGCATGTTTATAATTTTACTATAGGCCTGGTGCACAGGATTCATGAACTGGTGGGGATCGTGGCCTCTGGGGATCGGCCCACAATGGGAGCGCCGCTCATCCCAGTCTTTCAAGTGGCTGTGGACCCGCTCTCTGAGTGGTTGCTCCCTGTTTCAGCATCTTACATGGAGCCAGAGCACTCACCTCTCCAGGGAACCCAGTCATGGACAGGCTCAAGGACAATAGCACTGAGAGGTGGCAGAGTAGGCCTAAACATGAATCCTAAATGACACACTAGAGCAGATAGAATTAATAGACATCTTCAGATAATTTCACCCCAAAGCCACATTACATTCTTTTCAAGTATACATGGGTCATTTTCAAAAATAGACCGCATATTGTGACAGAGGCAAAGTCTCTTCAAATTCAAGAAGATAGAAACATGTCAAGCATCTGCTCAGATCACAATGGCATAAAACTAGAAATCAACTGCAATAAAGACAATGCAAAAAAATCAAACACCTGGAGGCTAAATAGCATGCTATTAAACAATGATTGGGTAACCAAAGAGATCAAGGAAAAACTAAAAAGCATCACAGGAACAAATGACAATGAAAACAAAACAATCCAAAATCCATGGGACACAGTGAAAGCAGACTTAAGAGGGGAAATTCATAGCACTACAGGGCTACCTCAAAAAACAAGAAACAATGATAATAAGTTATCTAACCCTACACATAAAACAGTTAGAAAGTGAGCAACAAGATAAGCCCAGTGTAAGCAGAAGGAAGAAAATAATAAAAATACAACCTTCCAAAACTCAATCACAAACAATCTAAAAATCTCAATAGGCCAATAACTATGGAATAAATTGAAGCAGTCATCAAAAAGCGTCCAGCGAACAAAAGCCCGGGCCCAGACAGCTTCACAGGGGAGTTTTACCAAATATTCAAGGAAGAACTAAAACCTATCCTCCTCAGACTATTCCAAAAAATTCAAGAGGAAGGAACACTTCCAAGCTCATTCTATGAAGCCAGCATTACCTTAGTACCAAAATCAGATAAAGACAACACAATGAAAGGGAATTACAGGCTAATATCCCTCATGAACATATATGCCAAAATCTTCAACAAAATCCTAGAAAATTGGATCCAGCAGTACATCAGAAAGATCATATACCATGACCAAGTAGGATTTATCCCAGGAATGCGAGGATGGTACAATATCCGCAAATCAATAAACTTGATACATCACATAAACAAATTCAGAGATAAAAACCACATAGTCATATCAATTGATGCAGAAAAAGCATTTGACAAAATCCAACACCCTTTCTTGATAAAAACTCTCAGCAAGGTGGGAATAGAAGGATCATACTTCAACATAATAAAAGCCATATATGACAAACCCACAGCCAACATCATACTCAATGGGCAAAAACTAAAAACATTTCCCCTTAAAACAGGAACAAGACAGGGATGCCCACTCTTACCACTCCTGTTCAACATAGTACTGGAAGTATCAGCCATTGCGATTAGACAAGAAGAAAATATAAAAAGCATCCAAAATGGAAAAGAAGAAGTAAAACTGTCCTTATTCACAGATGACATGACATTGTACATAAAAAACCCTAAAGACTCCATCAAAAAATTATTAAACTTAATAAATAAATTTAGCAATGTAGCAGGATACAAAATTAATGCCAAGAACTCTATGACATTTCTATACACCAATAGCGAACTTACAGAAAGAGAGACTAAAAAAGCAATCCCATTTACCATCGCACCAAAAAAATTAAGATACCTAGGAATAAACTTAACTAAAGAGGTAAAAGACCTCTACTCAGAGAACTACAGGACGTTGAAAAAAGAGATAGAGGAAGACATAAACAGATGGAAGAGCATACCATGTTCATGGATTGATAGAATCAATATCATTAAAATGTCAATACTACCCAAAGCAATCTATAAATTCAACGCACTCCCCATCAAAATGCCAACAGGATATTTCAAGGACCTAGAACAAACTCTCCAAAAATTCATCTGGAATAAGAAAAGACCCCAAATAGCTGCAGCAATCTTGAGAAAGAAGAACGAAGTAGGTGGTGAAGCAATTTCTTCACCAATACAGCTCCTACGGCAAGGGAGAGTTAGGAGAAAATAAACAAATGGGACTACATCAAAATAAAAAGCTTCTGTACAGCAAAAGAAACCATCAAAAAAATAAGAAAGCCCACTGCATGGGAGAACATAGTTGCTAATGGTATTTCAGATAAGGGTTTAATATCCAACATTTACAGAGAACTCATACAACTTAACGAAAGGAAGATAACAACCCAATCAAAAAAATGGGCAAAGGACCTAAATAGACACTTTTCTAAAGAGTACATTCAGAAAGCCAAGACACATGAAAACATGCTCGAAGTCAGTATTCATCCAAGAGATGCAAATCAAAACAATAATGAGATACCATCTTACAACTATCAGAATGGCTAACATTAACAAATCAACAAATGACAAGTGCTGGTGAGAAAAAGGAACCCTCATACACTGCTGGTGGGAATGCAAACTGGTGCAGCCATTGTGATAGACAGTATGGAGTTTCCTCAAAAAGTTAAAAATGAAACTCTCATTTGACCCAGAAATCCTGGTTTCTAGGACTATATCCCAGGAAACCAGAAACACCAATCAGAAAGGATATATGCACCCCTATGTTCATAGCAGCACAATTTACAATAGCTAAGATTTGGAAACAAACTAAGTGCCCATCAGCAGATGAGTGGATTAAAAAGTATAGTACATCTACACTATGGAATACTATGCCGCTATAAAAAAGGAATTCTTACTGTTTGCAACAGCATGGATGGAACTGGAGAGCATTATGCTAAGTGAAATAAGCCAGTCGGAGAAAGGTAAATATCACATGATCTCACTCATATGTGGTATATAATGATCAACATAATTTGATGAACAGGAATATATTCAGAGACAGCAGAGAACAGTGCGGGGTGGGGGGTTTTGAGGGGACAGAGCAACCAAAGAACTTGTATGCATGCATATTAGCATAACCAATGCACACAGACACTGGAGCGGTGGGGGCTTGTCCAGGATGGGATTGGCTGGGGGGGGGGGGGGAAGTGGAGAAAAAAGAGACATATGTAAAATTTTAGACAATAAAAAATAGATCAATAAGAGAATCATTGATTGGCTGCCTCCTATATGCCCCCCACTGGACATGTGCCCTTGACCAGAATCAAACCTGGGACCTTTCAGTCCACAGGCCAATGCTCTAGCCACTGAGCATAACTAGCTAGGTCTGTCTATTCTTATTTTTAAACTAGGGGCCCAGTTGAAAATCTATTTGAATCTATCTGGAGGTGTGGTCCTCAGCCCAGCGTGCCCCCTCTCATATATTGGGAGTCCTCAGGAGGTGTCCTACTGATGACTTTGGCCCGCTCCTTGCTCCCCTTGGGGAGCGGGCCTAAACCACATTCTGGCCTTCCTTTGTGGGAGGCAACCAAGTTAATCAGGGGAAGCCTCCAGCTCCATCACCCCGCTGCTGCAGCCAATACTAGTTACCGCAGCCACCAAGTGTTTTCATCAACATGGAAACCAGTCCCTTCACCATGAAAAAATGACAACTTTCTTTAGGCATTTTCAAGATGTGTCTTTCATAGGATATGGCATTTTCTTTTTTTTTTTTTTTTTTTTTTTAGC
>PVJC01052685.1:0-11068 GCA_004026665.1 Murina feae
ATGCCCCGCAAAGGGCCTGGGAAGCCCACCAAGCAGGCCGTCGACCCCCTGCCGCCTCTTACCCACTTCGTGGTGCCCTCCAACCCTGCCGCCTCTTTCCCACTTGCTGGTCCTAGGTCCTGCGCTGTTCCGCCCTGCAACCGCTCTGTGCACTCGGGAGGTCCCTCAGCCCGGCCTGTGCCCTCTCACAGTCTGGGACCTCTCGGGGGATGTCCACCTGCTGGCGTGCCTGACCAGCCTGGGTGAGGGGCTTTAAGGCTGTCCTATTGACCCAACGTCCCAGCAAGGCTGGCTGGACGCAGGTTCTGGGGTTTATCTCCTATAATTGATGCTGTTCCTTTAAGGCCTAGGATTTATCTTCTATAATTGATACACTGTTCCTTTAAGGCGGCCTACTAACTGAAGCCTCCTCTCTGCCTCACCTTGCAGCGTCTATAATGACACAATGTTACTTAGTGGTGAGGCCCCGGCTGCTCTTTCCTTCAGCTCCGGAGGATTCTATGATTGTTATATTGTTTCAAACCTGTGTTTCGCTAGAGCCAGTTTATGCGGAGCGGGCGCAGCTTCACTTTCGCTCCTGCCACAATGGAAACTGCCGTTTACTCAGGTCCGTGAGTGGTGCCTCCATGCTGGCTGGACTAATTTGCATACAGCCGCTCTGATTGGCTGGTGGGCGTAGCTTACCCTGTCTCGGAGAAACGGTTAATTTTACTATTTCGCTTCTATTAGTTTAGATGCTTGAGGAAGTATTCTGCTTCTGAGCTCATTTAGATTATTGGCTGAATTGACTTTCAAGCAGTTGTAGGACTGGGGTTAACATTTCCTTTCTGTCTGTTGGAGACCTTCCCTACCTCCTAGAGGCCTCTCTCAGAATCTCCATTGCAGGCCTCTCACTTTGCAGCATCTCTTCTGCTCTTTGTTCTGTATATACTTGACTGTCTATTCTGTCTATTCTATTTGTAAGAGCTCAAGTGATTAAATGAGCTGATCTACATAATCCAGGTTAAACTTCCCTTTTTATGGTCCTTAAATTTAATCACATCTGTGAAGTCTCTTTTCTCAATAAGGCAATGTAGTCACAGATTTGGGGGATTAAGGAATGTAAAATGTCAGTAAGCCATGATACTGATTACTATTTACTAGTATGTGTATGTGTATATATACGTGTGCGTGTGTGTATTACATATATGTATATTTTTAACTGTGACATATTGATACTGAAATAATAATTTTGGGTAGAAGTAAAAATAAGCCAAGGGCAAAAGTAAAAGTAGATTGATAGATGTAGTTTTAATAGTTTGAATCACAATTGGGTGTAGAATGGTGACAATATTTAGAAGAATCCATGATATTCTCACTTTACTTCAGTCATGCTATATATTACAATACAGGTTATTGAAGACTAAAAAAATATTATTAAAGAAGCAATTTGTCATAATTGTATAGATCCAGACATCAAACCAACAAGACTATCTTCCACAGATTACTGAAAGGCGAAGCAAACTGATAATTAAGTAGGGAGGATTGTGCATTATGTGTAAGAGGGTGGCAAAGTTCAATATCTGTCTGAATGTAGGGTTTATATATCCATAATTTCTAATACACTTTATATCCCATCGTCTTGTCCCATCATGCTTATAGAAAATATACACAGAGGAATTATAGTGGAAATAGCTTGCTGCCTACATAACTGTGGTTACTAAAGAAGAAGTGTGCTTTTCAGATTTGGGGGTTTCAACTAGATAGTGTAGGAGCCATCTCTTTGCTACAACTTTCATGAAAAGATGCCTGTTAAGTAAAAGTACATAAATGAAACTGACAATGTATCTATTTACAAATTGGATAAATTAATATCCCATTTTTCTGATGTTCGTATATGTGCGTTCAGTCCTGGACTGATTTAAATAATATCAAAATATATTAAGAACATAAACAATGAAAAATCCCTTCAACATAAAAATTTCTACTTCTCCACTAAAATAAATGCATGTCCTCTCTTCCAGGGACAGAAATTTATTTTTAAAAATGCATTTTTTTGTAACTCTTTTCTACTCTTTATGAAGGACTAAGTCCCTTCCTTGACAGTTTTTCTTCAAATTCAGTACAAATGTAATTTATTAGGTTATAAAATCACAGAAGATAAAGCTATTCCTATCAGTGACTACAGATATTCATAGACAAAATCATGTCCAGAACTAATGTTAACTCATTTGAATTTGAATGATTGGTTACATGACTAACAGGAAAGAGACTAATGAGTTTTTGTATAGAGGAAGTGATTTGTAGTTCGGAATTGGATATTTCAGTGATGAAGAGCTTTGGGTGGCAGAGATATCAGGAATACAGATAGAGTCCATTTTGCCTGTGTTTGCTCTTTTTGTCTCTTTTCTTTCAGTCTTGCTCTTCTGACACTAATGACAAGAACACAATTCTTTAGAAATTTTATTCGGGAGGAAAAGTAGTAGACATATGAGGTTTCTCTTATTATTTATTACAGATCTGGAAAGAAAAACAGAGACACAATTATTCATTTACATATATGTGTCAATATCAATATTTGTATTAATGTACAGGCTTAATAAAATGTCCATGCAAACAATAATAAATATTTCAACATATTGAGATTTTGTTATGTTGAGGTTTTTAAAGCTGAGTTGTATCCAAAAACTCATTTTTTTAATTTAATTTTTTTTAATGCAGTACATAGATCTCCTTTTTTTCCATTGACCTCTCCCCTGCGCTATCACCCCCCAGCACATGTCCTCAACCCCATACTCTTTGTTTCCATTGGTTATGCTCATATGCATGCATATGCAAGTCCTTTGGTTGATCTCTTACCCCCTCATTCCCCACCTTCCCTCATAGATTGGACATTCTATTAGATGCTTTTATGTCTCTGATTTTATTGATTTTTTACATAGAGGAAGGGAGAGGGATAGAGAGTTAGAAACATTGACGAGAGAGAAGCATCAGTCAGCTGCCTCCTGCACACCCTATACTGGGGTTGTGCCTGCAATCAAGGTACATGCCCTTGACCGGAATCGAACCTGGGACCCTTGAGTCCGAAGACACACTCTATCCAGTGAGACAAACCAGCTAGGGCTCTGGTTCTGTTTTTGTTCATCAGTTTATGTTGTTCATTATAGTCCACGAAGGAGTGACATCATGTGATATTTATCTTCCTCTGACTGGCTTATTTAGCTTAGCATAGTGTTATCCAGTTTCATCCATGCTGTTGCAAATGGTAAGAGTTCTTTCTTTTTTATAAAAGTGTAGTATTCCATTGTGTAGATGTACCACAGTTTCTAATCCACTCATCTGCTGATGGGCATTTAGGCTGTTTCCAAATTTTAGCTATGGTAAACTGTGCTGCTATGAACATAGGGATGCATATGTCCTTTCTGATTGGTATTTGAGGCAAGAGCATACAATGGAGTCAAGACTGTCTCTTCAATAAATGGTGCTGGGAAAATTGGACAGATACATGAAAAAAAAAAACACAAATTAGACCACCAACTTACACCAAATACAAAAATAAGCTCAAAATGGATAAAGGACTTAAACATAAGACAGGAAACCATAAAAATCTTAGAAGAAACCATAGGCAGCAAAATAGCAGACATTTGTCGTAGCAATATCTTTACCAATACAGCTCCTAGGGCAATGGAAACTAAAGAGAAAATGAACAAGTGGGACTACATCAAAATAAAAAAGCTTCTGCACAAAAAAAGAAACCATCAACAAAACAAGGAAGCCCACTGCATGGGAGAACATATTTGCCAATGTTATCTCTGATAAGGGTTTAATCTCCAACATTTATAGGGAACTCATACAACTTAACAAAAGGAAGTTAAATAATCCAATAAAAAAATAGGCAAAAGACCTAAATTGATACTTTTTGAAAGAAGATACACAGAAGGCCGGGACATATGAAAACATGTTCAGAGTCACTAACCACGTGAGAGATACAAGTCAAAACAACAATGAGGTACCATCTCACACCTGTAAGAATGACTATCATCAACAAACCAACAAACGACAAGTGCTGGAGAGGATACGGAGAAAAAGGAACACTCGTGCACTGCTGGTGGGAATGCAGACTGGTGCAGCCACTGTGGGAAACAGTATGGAGTTTCCTCAAAAAATTAAAAATAGAACTCCCATTTGACCCAGTGATTCCACTTCTAGGAATATATCCCAAGAGAACAAAAACTCATTTGGGCATGACAAAATCACTTATATTTGAAATTTAGAAGTTATACCTATGATATACATCTTTGTTCTCTATCTAAATATAGAATAAATGGAAGAAAATAATCCTAGCAAAGAAATAGTGTCAAAAAAATTATAACAATTAAGAAAATACACACTAAGAGTACAGAAATAGCATAAAAACACTTGACCAGTAAAATATATAGTTAAGAAAAAATGTTAAATTGAATTTGTTTCTACATTCATGTGTGCACGCACATGTGTGTGTGCACACGTGTGTGCGCGGGCATATTTCGGTGTGTATATATAAGACAAATTCCAAAAGCAAAAACTAATGATGTTTATATTTGATTTTAAATTATCTAGAATATTTACATGTCACCCCAAAATAGCATTATCCTATTTAAAATAAAACAGATCATTTTTAGCATATTTTATGGAAATAAACAAATGTGAAAAATGATGTTAAGTTTTTTAGAAATATTAAATAGTGATAGACTTCCTTTGAGCTGCATGTGGCTACTGAGAGCTGTACCCAGAGAAATCTGAGAGGGAGAAAAGTAAACTGCAGAGGAAATGGAGAGGTGTTGAGCGAACTTGTGGTCTCAGTTTTGTGCAGCCTAAGCCTAACTCTTGATGTTAGGGTGATTGTAAGTGAGACCTCAGA
Organism: Murina feae; assembly: GCA_004026665.1. Taxonomy (NCBI): domain Eukaryota; kingdom Metazoa; phylum Chordata; class Mammalia; order Chiroptera; family Vespertilionidae; genus Murina; species Murina feae. The sequence goes on from PVJC01052685.1 coordinate 4,880, forward strand.
ATTTTCTGACCTTGAAGCCAGAGATCCAGAATTTTGCATCCAGGTATTAGTAATTGGCTTCTCCCTCGGGTGAGGAGACAGTATATCCAAGGTGTATCCAGGTGAAGAGCCTCACACTAGCTAGAGACATTTCTCCAGAGAAGGCAGGGGAATGGAAGATTCTGGCTGTGGTACTTGACGGAGCTGGAGGATGGATAGGCATATTAGAATTCACTATAGTCTACACATGAACTGTTCAGATTCACATGTTTCACACACTAACTCAAACTTACCTAGGTGTCGCTTCTCCCTCATTATGGTTAATAACAATCTTGAGGCAAACTTAAAGGAGGAGGCTTCATAGAAGGGCCTCTTGCTGCTGTAGTAGTGCTAAGACTGTAATTGATACCCCGGCTTGTGGCTCTATTACCCAACCATTGACTTGTGCTTTTGCTGATGCAGGTGGCCTTCCTGGTGAAGTAATATACAACTTCATTTTTATTCACCATCTAATCTAATCTAATAAAAGAGTAATATGCAAATTGGTGTCACTCTGCTACACCTGAAACACGCCCACCAGTCAATCGCCATGCCCACCAACCAATCAGAGCGACTATATGCAAATTAACCCAGCCAAGATGGTGGTTGGCAGCCACGGAGCTAGAACACGCAAGAAGCTTGCCCCAGTGGCAATGGAGGAAGCTAAGGTTCTTGTCTGCTTAGGTCGGCTGTGGCCTCTGCTCAAGGCAACAAAGTTTCAATTATAGAAGATAAATAAACCCCAGATACCTGCTTCCAGCCTTGGGCTCAAGGAAGCACTGGGAGCCTGGGTTGTCAGGGGCAACCCAACCTGGGCTCCGGTTAAAGCAACAAAGTTTCAACTTTAGAAGTTAAATAAATCCCAGATACCACCTTCCAGCCAGCTTTGCTGCAAACAGCCATCAGCCCCTCACTCAGGCTGGCCAGGCACCCCAGGGGAAACCGCACCCTGATCCGGGACACCCTTCAGGGCAAACCAGCAGCCCCCACCCATACACCATGCCTCTATAATAAAAGGGTAATATGCAAATTGGCCCTACCAGCAGAATGACTGGGAATGACTGGTCAGTATGATATACACTGACCACCAGGGGGCAGATGCTCAATGCAGGAGCTGCCCCTGGTGGTCAGTGTGCTCCCACAGGGGGAGCTCTGCTTAGCCAGGCTGGCAGCTGCCAGCACAGCAGTGGTGGTGGGAGCCTCTCCTGCCTCTTCAGCAGAGCTAAGGATGTTTGACTGCAGCTTAGGCCTGCTCTCTGCTGGCAAGTGGACATCCCCCAAGGACCCCCAGGTTGCCAGAGGGATGTCTGGCTGTCAGCTTAAGCCCGATCCCCCAGGGAGTGGGCCTAAGCCAGCAGGTGGAAATCTCCCAAGGGCTGCCAGACTGTGAGAGGGCACAGGCTGAGCTGAGGGACTACCCCCCCCCCCCCCCCCGAGTGCACAAATTTTTGTGCACCGGGCCTCTAGTGTCTTTATAAGACACTGATTATTGTATTTGGGCATGTGAGTAACTAAAGAAACAACTGAGTGTCAAGCATAGTTTTCTTTAACCCATATGTTAAAGCAACTCTGCCAACATTATGGTAAGTCCTCTTTTGCCTGCATTAGTTGCTCAAAGTAATTAAGGGCTCAGATTTGGGGTCTTCATGTTTCTCCAGAGTCTACTTTGACATGCTTCAGGGTCTCTTTCAGGGCTCAGACTTTGGTACAATAGAATTGTAAAACTTGTATTCAATCTTTACTAATGTTTTGCTACTCAAAATTAGATTCAAAGTCTAGTGCTCAGCATGAATAGCCCTTTAATAGATGATCACTTTTAGTTGACCAGGAGTAGTTCTAAATGCCACTTTTTTTCCTTCATACATGATAGAGTCATTTGATTTAACATTTTTTTTCTTGCTAAATATCGTTGGTCTTCAGCAGTAGTTACTTGATTTTATGGTCCTAATAATTACTATCCCGCATCTATTTCAAATCCCAGTAATATTGTACAAGTTAGTATATTTCTTTCGATGTATATCTCACCTTAATACAGAAACAAATCCATCTTTTATAGAGCTACAGCATGACAGGGAGTATCAGTAGTTAAGTTATCTTAGTGAAGGTGCCCTCAGTTCCATCCAGCTGATAAAAGAGCTAAATCCATCAACTCATTTTTAGAGTTTTCTTCAATGTCAACCTTGGTGTTATCTTTTACAGTCATTTCTTAAATTAAATGGATTCATCTTTGCAGAGTTAACTTCAAATATATCCAGAATCTATCTTAGATAATCATCCCTAGAAACAGCCTGAGATTTTAAAAAGTCTGTCCTGTATGACTTTTTTGAGGGAGCACTCTTCAGGAGAAACCCGAGGAAACTGAGGTAAGGAGCAAAGGAGTGGGAAAAGAGCCAAACTAGGAGTCGATGCAGAAAAACTCTAGATTTGGCTTGACCCACAAGGGATCCTGAATTATAAATTTCACTCCTGAATTGTGATATCTTGAGACAAATGTCCAGGCTTTTGTACCTATACATCTCTTGGTCTGTGAAAAAATCTGAAAACTTGGGCAAGTATTTTTTTTTTTTTCAGAAGGCTTCTGTCAGCCAATTACAAATCTCTGTATAAGCTCACAGATTTAAGCGAGTACTATTAGCTTGCAATGGTTACACCTGCAGGAAAAAATGGAATATGAGTAGGACAAACTAAGTGTTCACTACGATTATCAAACGGAAGCAAACTGATAGGTATACAGCCTATAAAAACATTCAGTAGGTATTTCTGCATTTCCCTTTTAATTTATTTTTGTGGAGGATATTAATATAAATTATTATTTTACACCTTTTTGAAAGATGCAACTTTTTTTCCTCTTTCTCACACCTCATCATTGCTTGTTCTACTTATTGTTTCTCTCTGCTGAATTCTTACAATGTCATAAAATGATGAAATCAGAGCCCTGTGGAAGCATACGCCCAGAGTTATCCATTTCTACTATCTTCCTGGGCACGAAGCAATAGCTGATATTGGATTTAGACAAAAGTAATTGCATAACAGTCATGTGTGATATTCTCTAGCTTCCCAGGCGGTTCTTTTTCTCTTTTCTGTGTAATTTCATCTGGTTCTGTGGCTTTTAATATCACATATGTTCTAAAAATTCCCAAATTTATAACCCCACTTGACATAGTGCCCAATTTCAGGTTGTTTTATTTAACTGCTTTCTAGGTGGAAATCTACACTTGCACATAAAAATAAATTTCAAAACTTATTCTTTACCTCGCTTCCCCACATATTGGTTACTCTTACTATATTTTTTATATCAGTAAATTTCAGTTCCCACTTTTCATGTCTGTAAAGCTTTGGAGTCATCATGATTCTTTTTCTGTAAACTCCTAACGACCAATCCTTCAAAAAATATCTTTGGCTCTACTTTTAAAGAATAACCTGAATCAGAACATTTCCAGCTAGATATATATTAAGTGAACACCTCGATTAAGAAAGTGGACAATGTATATTTTTTGTGCACAAAGGAGTTATTTAGGATTCTGAATGCACTTTTAGAAATCTTATAGTTATATATTTTTAATAAAAATTATATATTATAGTGTTCAATATTATATAAAATAGGAATATATGAAACAATAATATCATCATTGCACAGTATTCTGTACCTGGACTCCATCATCAGTTCTGTGAGTTTGATTGAAAAATATATTAATAGAAAATCATGAAGAGGTGGTTTTGTTCAAAATATTTGATTATTTTTGCACTGATAAAACTATTTTGTGGCTTAAAATATTCAACAAATATTTGGAAAGTTATTGAGAGTAATTCTTACCTCATTTATCTTAAATGAGAATATATAAGCTTGGAATAGAATTGAAGAACCATCCATGTGAAAATTTGTGACTTTCTTCACTGATTTTTTCTGATGGTACTCATTACTGTAAAGGTGTAGGTTTTGCTATGAAATCAACTTGAGTTAATATAAAAAAGAACAGTGTTGGTGTATTAACAATACCAAAAACTCTGAGAGGCCTAGCCAGTTTGGCTCAGTGCTTAGAGCATTGGTCGGACTGCAGACCTAAGGGTCTCCAGTTCAATTCCAGTCAAATGCACTTACCTGGGTTGCAGGCTGCTCCCTGGCCTGGGTCCTGGTCAGGGTACTTACAGGAGGTAACCAATGGATGTGTTTCTCTTGCATCAATATTTCTCTGTGTTTTTCCCTCTCTCTTTCACTGTCTCTAAAAATCAATGGAAAAATATCCTTAGGTGAGGATTTAAAAAGCAAACAAACAAAACAAAGAAAAAAATCCTTTCAGGGTGCATACGTTTTTCATTCAACGCACTGAATTCAAAAAGGAAGATCTTTGATGTGAACGGTTACAAATTTATTTACGAACATATTGTAAAATGTTCTTACGAATGAGTTTGAGTGTGGATGCAGTTTCTTCCAATGGTTGTATTAAATATTTCATTTGAGATATAATATTAGTGTACACTAGAGAATAGGAGACAAAAGCATGTTTAGTTTCTCCATTATTGTCTTTAGCTTGTTATTGAAGGAAATTGGATTACAACTAAGAATTGTTAAAAAGTAGTATGCATTTAAAGATAGTAAATTATATTATGTGTGTCCAGACAGATGCTCAGGATACAAGATAAATCTTTGCCTTAACACACACAAAAGACTGATATAGTAACATATTTATACAGCACTTATAATGTCTCATGCATAGGTTAAATATATTGTTATTTCAATATCAACACTATTAGTACTATTATTTTCCTAATTAACAGATTACTATACATAGAATACATATATACCTTGTCTTTTGGTTATGAAATATGTAGATGAAACATTTAAAAAAACATTCAAAAATATTGCATTCTAGACATTATTCATTAAATTTAAATTATTTCATGTTGATTAAAACTGTGTGTGATATTTATTATATATCTACTATGAATCAGGCTTATGTAATACATTATATAAATTGAGGTAAAAGTAATACTACTGACTCAAGGAATTTAAATCTCTGTATGTTTTTTAAGAGGAAAAATCACATATTTCAGTATTTACAAGACATTTACTATAGAAAAATATTGAGGTGTCTTCAGGACTCTCAGGTGAAATGATCCACAGATTGGAAATATTTGAAATCCATTGCTACAAATCTCCTTGTTCCTCACGATCATCTAAAAATAATAAACAAACAGATGGCATAGGGGAAAAACAAACAAACAAAAAAGAAAATTTCAAGTTGCCCATTGTATTCTCTCATGAGAAAATTTTTTTCCTGTTTGAAATTTTATGGTTTCTATAAAGTCAGATATATATTTCAAATAAATAAATATAAATTGAGTGATATTTGATATTTGAGTTGAGAAGAGACAGTTGTTGAGGGACTTAATGTGTGTGGCAGAGGCGTTAAAGCATCATCTGAGTTTGAATTTGATCATTTTGTATCTGCAAGAACTGACATGATTTCAAATATAACATGCACTAGTTCTAGAGACCTTTTATGAAAACATTTCATCAAAATGCATGAAATTATTTAAGAAATTGAATCATCTAAATAAATTGAAAACTGTTCTATAGGAATAAAAGTAAATTGATATGATTAAACTTAATATTTAGTCAAGTATCTGAAAGAAAGGGTTTTCTATTAAACCTAGAAAGAATACTGATTCTCTTCCCTTTGAATTTATAAACCTTCCATAGATATGTAGATATATAGGTAGAGGTGAGATGGAGAAAGAGAGAGAGAGGGAGAGAGAAATATATAGGTAGATATAAAGATAGCTAGACAGAGCTGTACTAATTCTTTCATTTTTTTATATCAGTAGAATTTCAAAATTAAGAAGAATAAAATAAAAAAAGAAAAATAAGCAACTAAAATTACTTTCTCTGAGGTTTTTCATTATAAACTCTTCTTAGTTCCATTAGTTCATCTTTAATTATTTTTATTTATCCTTTAGAAGCTTATGAAAACATAATTTTCTATGTTTCTAATACTAAGTAGGACTCACATTATAGTGTACTTTTTTCTACCTATAAACAGAAAAGTGATTCTGAAGATACTGATATGTTAAAAAAAATGACACAATTTGGCATTTAGATGTACATAAAGATGTACTTAAAGAGAAATTAAAGAATCAATTATTATAACTTTGAATTAATATGAACATTAA
>PVJC01052686.1:0-11062 GCA_004026665.1 Murina feae
CAAAACAGTGTTGGCTGGTGTTGGAGGCTGAGATTGGCTGAGGCGGTTGTGAAACCGTGTGAGTGACTGAAATAAAAAAGGTTGGAGGCTGGTCAGAAGCTGGAAGAAGGAATGTCCCTGGGTCTGTTCCATCCAAACACTGTTGAAGCAAGAGACAGATGTGGAGGCCTGCTGAGGGCACTGCAGAGGTATTTCTTTCTTTTTTTAAAATCTTTATTGTTCATATTATTACAGTTGTTCCTCTTCCCCACTCCCTGATAGCTCCCCTCCTCCCAGTTCCCACCCCACTCTCTGTTCTTACCCCCCCCCACTGTCCTCCTCCATAGGTGTACGATTTTTGTCCAGTCTCTTCCTACACCCCCAACACCCCTTTCCCCATGAGAATTGTTAGGCCACTCCCTTTCAATGCCCCTGATTCTATTCCATTCACCAGTCTATTCTGTTCATCAGGTTTTTTTTATTCACTTAATTTTTAGGGTCACTTGTTGATAGACATGCACTTGTTGTTAAAGGATAAGTAGGAACTACCGAGAAAGAGAGACAGGTGCATGGCACACAGAAAACGTTTTAGAGAACTGTGGAAGTTGAGATTCCATGTTTCAAATGAATTGATGGATAAGGAGGGAAGGATGAGGCTAGAAAAGCAAGTTGATTTCCATACTAAGGATTTAAGGCAGCAAATGAATATTTGTACATGGGGACAAACTGTAATTCAGTTTCTTACTTTTGCATGTAGCTTTCCAATTTTCCCAGAACCATTTGGAAGAGGCTTTCTTTACTTTATTATGTGTTTCTGGCTCCTTTGTAGAAAATTATCTGCCCACATGCATCTGGTTTTATAGCTGGGCTCTTAATTATGTTCCATTAACCTGTGTGTCTGTTTTTCTGCCAATACTTTGCTGTTTTAATTATTGTAGTTCTGTAGTATAATTTGAAGTCAGGTGTTGAAGATCACCTTTGAGATGTGCTTTTGGGAAACTGACCCACACAAAGACTATAGAAATATTTGATATCTTCCTTATTATAGAAAGCACTGGTGAAAACTTTTGAATATTTCCTTATTTTTCTGGCAAAGAAATTCCTTCAGTAATTTATCTATTTTTGTTAGAAAACAAAAATTAAGGAAGTCATGAAATGTTAAATAAGTTTGAGAATTCAGGAACAAGCATAAGTATGTGTGCTGGGGGAGTGGTGCCAGATGGCTTAAGATAATGGGTTAGGATTTCAGCATGTAAATTTAAGATGCTTGTAAACCACTCAAGTGTGAGTGTCCAGTGGACAGCTAGATCTATGGGTTGTGAGATCAGGAGGCAGAGCTGAGCTGAAGAAATGGTTTGAAGTCTCATTAGAGAAGATGTGGAAACAACATCAAAGAAATGAACAAATCTGTTCAAGAGAAAGAGTAGAAGTAACAGAGAAGAACACAGGTAGGAAAACCAGTAGTAAAATTAGGCTGGGAAAAAGAGACCTGTTTATGAAAACTGAATGAAAAGTGGTGGGGCATTCAGGATAAAAATGTACTATAAAAACTCGATGGTTTTCAGATAATACTCAGTGGGTATGTGTTTAAATAATTCCATGCCTTAGCTTTTAGATATTTGTTCATCTAAATATATATAAAAGCATAAGTGACCGTTACAACTGAATGACCAGATGCTCAACACAGGAGCTGCCCCCTGGTGGTCAGTGTGTTCCTACGGCCAACCTCCCACTGTCCCTCCCACTGGCTGGCCAAGTTTCATGGTCCCTCCCACCAGCCAGCCGACCCTGATGGCCTCAATCAGGCCCAGCCAGCAGGAGGAGGGACTCTGGGAGGTTGGCCTCCAGCCTTGATCATGACTGGGTGAGACAGCCCCAATTGACCCCAAGTGCCAGCCAGGCTGAGGAACTCCCCACCTGTGCATGAATTTGTGCACAGGGCCTCTAGTTTGTACATAATGATGCATAACTGTGTTGAGCCCCCAAATTCACCTTTTAATTGACATGTAGCTTCAAGTTTTATTTATTTATTTATTTTTAAAATAAATTTTATTGATTTTTTTTTACAGAGAGGAAGGGAGAGGGATAGAGAGTTAGAAAATTGATGGGAGAGAAACATCAATCAGCTGCCTCCTGCACACTCCCCACTGGGGATTTGCTCGCAACCAAGGTACATGCCCTTGACCAGAATCAAATCTGGGACCCTTGAGTCCGCAGGCCGACGCTCTATCCACTGAGCCAAACTGGCTAGGGCAGGTTTTTTTTATTTAAAATAATCTTGAATTTGCTTTCAGCTGGCCAATGACCTTTGCAATGTGTTTGCTATGGAATAAAGTGTCTTTTGAATTTTGTTTAGTCAATTGATGGATCCACAGAGTACTGTTAATCTTCTGTCTGCCCCATCCAAGGTCACTCTCCACTCTTTTCCCCTCTGCTCTGAGAGGCTGATCATTATGGACTTTATTTGCCATGTGGCTTTTAAATGGGTTTGGCTAATGAGAGGCTCTATGGGAGCTGGAGAGTGAGAGGGAAGAGTTTGGGATTTCCCCCCATGTGCTGTCTACACCCCTTTATTGAAGGTCTCAGTTTTTTCAGGAGCCCTCTCTATACAATACCTTCTATGAGTTCCTGTACCACTTTCATGGTTGGCCTAAAGATGGTACAAGGCTTCTTGCCATTTAAACCCCCAAGATACTGCAACTACTGCTTGACTGCGTTCCTCAGCCCCTGGTGGAGGGTTCTGAGTCCCATAGAGTTTACTAGTAGCGCCTTTATTAAATTCCCAAATTACCCAGATCACTGTGCTATCTGGTTACCTCATGAAAGAATTTATCAATTGTCACTGATTCATTTTTCCATTGGCTTTCAATATGAACAAAGGGTGTATTTGAGAAGATGAGGTGGGAGAAGAAGCAGGAATACATCTGGGAAGGCACAAGTTCATAACTTTTAGAGTCTGGCTATCTGCACAGAACCTTGCAGCTAGCACCAGGTCATTCCTCTGGGGGCATTTCTGCTCATCCATTTTGAAATAAACAAAAGACATAAGAAAGCTGGGACGGTCCACTTTTCATCCCAGCAGAACTGACAGGTTGGGGGATGCAACCTCATGTGTCTGGGTTTTCAGGTAACTGCTATTTGAGTTCATGCTGAGAACCATCAATTCTGTGGTGAAGTTCCATAAATCAGGCTGCCATACAATGAACAATGCCTACAGTTGCAAAGAAGATGTTTTGTACTATTTTGGGCATTGTACAAAGAAACTAAGGTGGCAGAAGAAAGAGTCTTCAAATGTATAAAAGAATATCCTGGTAGGGGTTGGGGTTGGGGCAGAAACTCTCAGCACATATGTATGGCTGTGCAAAGCAGCCTTACACCTTCTCTACCTGAGAACCAGCCTACATCAACAGAAGAATGGAAAAGATAAACACACTCAGCTTTTAATAAAATGTCAAGACAAATGCTATTACATTTTTAGTATTTCCTAAAAACAACTAAGTTCTCACAGGAGGAAGTACAGAGATGCTGAGGGAAAAATCGTAAGATTTCAGTGGTTGGAGCCCAGCCTTGACAGATCTCAGGAAATGTGACACACACACACACACACACTTCCAGAAAGTGGAAGATGTGCCTTGAGATGCCGAAGCTGGACCCTTTGCTGGCAAAAGTGTGTAGACAAACAGGTCACTTTCCACCCCCAACAGAACCATAGTAAGTTTAATGAAAAAGAGAAAACAAGGCCAAATGGGGATTTAGACAGACAAGGCACATTTTTAGGAGACACTGTGTCTTTGTGGAAGCTTAGGGAAGAGAACCTGTGCATTGTGAGCTGTGCTGGACAGAAATGCTAACCTGGACCCGCTTCAAGAGGACTCAATAAAATTCCTGGTCTAGAAAAAAACAAATGAATAATAAAGAAGAAACAAACACATCATTGATACAAAGATACTCTAAGACAAAAGCAAAAAGGAGCAAAATTTTTGAACAAAGTACATCCTTTTGTAAAATATTACCATAGGGCAGATGGAAATTGTGAACAAAGGTTTTGCCATGAATTTGGATAGAAAAAAACACAACCCCAAATGAGAACTCTCCCCGGGGCTCCCGCTGCTTTCTCTGGGATCAGTTGCGAACCATAAACTGATGAACAAAAACAGATCCAGAGACAGAGAAGCATCAATCAGACAGTCAAACCTCAGAGGGAAGGTGGGGGAGGGTGTGGGTAAGGGGGGAAGATCAACCAAAGGACTGGTATGTATGCATATAAACCTAACCAATGGACACAGACACCAGGAGGGTGAGGGCATGAGTAGGGGGAGGGGGAGCAAGGGGGAGGGTAAAGACACATAAGTAATACCTTAATCAATAAAAATAAATAAAAATAATAAAAAAAAGAAATAATATGATATCTGAGATTTGCTCCAAATTAATACAGAAGAAAGGAAGTGGGTAGAAATATAGATGAAACAAAACTGGTCATGAATCAAATCTGAAGTTGAGTAATAGGTACTGGAGTTCATTAATCTGTTTATTTTTTCTGTGATAAAAGTGAAATAGATATAGAAGTCAGCCCTGATTACTTTCCAGTGATAATATTAGCAATTTGATATATTTTCCCCTGAAAATTTTCTATGTATAAATTGCAGAAAAGAGTAGTGGATAAGGCTTGGTCTTGATTTTATTTAATTAAATGGACTCACTAGAAAACAAACACTCCAAATGAAGCAGTCACCTGGATGAAAGAAGATAAATAGTAATACAGAAATGGAAGAATTCAGGGAAAATATGGTAGAATAGTGGTAGGAAATAAGATAAAACGGCAGAACTTAGCAAAGGTATATAAGAAAAAATGGAAAGGTTAAATAAATGAAAGCAAAAGAAGAGTACAGGAGTAAAGAGATATATGAAAAACAGTAGAGTCACAGAGGATCAGAATGAGTAAGTTAATGCAATGGAATAGAAGTAAACAAAGACTCAGACTCACCAATGAGACCAGCACAGTAAGGTTACTGGGCTTAAAATAAAAATCTTTTGAGCAGACAGATGAGAGGATCAAGCCAATCATATGTAAAGAAAAAAAATCAACCTAGCCTTCTATATATTTTTTTTATAACACTGAATATCAGACACAACATCTACAAGATTCTCAAGCAAGGAAAGTTTAAGGATTGTATATACACACAAACTCTTCTTCAAGTACAAAGTTCAAGTAAAAAGGTTACAAACAACTTTAAGATGCAAAAACTGGAGAAATGCTATTTTTCTGATCCCTTTTTTTTTGGTCAGAAGTTATTAATTTGATGAAATCACCTTTATCTATTTTTTGCTTTTATTACTTGCACTTTTAGGGTCATATCCAAAAAAATAATTTCCCAGAAGGTTTTCCCCTATGTCTTCTTCTGGTAGTTTTACAATTTGGGGTCTTACACACTTAAGTCTTTACAGAATGGGTAATTGTACAGTGATCTTAACACGTTTAGAGCCTAGACAAAGAAGGAAATCTTCAATTTATTTTTACCAAACCTTGAAAAAGATAAATATGGGAAAACTATAGACATTTGATTTCTGAGTTAATGATGTAAAAATCTTAAATAACTTATTAGCAAGTGATTAAGAAGAAAACCTTTTCATAATCCAATATGCAGATATGAAAAAACTGCATTAAATATAAATAGAAAGCTCCATAAATTATTGTAAAGCACATTCCTATGCAAATACTCCCTAGTTCAAGAATTCAAACATCACCAGTAACCTAGAAGCCCCTCAGGTAACTATGTCCAGTCACCACTCTCTCTTCTTTCTTTTTTAAAAAAATGTTTTTTATTGATTTCAGAGAGAGGAAGGGAGAGGAGAGAGAGACAGAAACATCAATTATGAGAGAGAACCATTGATTGGTTGCCTTCTGCACACCCCCTACTGGAGATTGAATGTTGACCTCCTGGTTCATGGGTCGATGCTCAACCACTGTGCCACACCAGCTAGGCCCCTCTCTGTTATTTAAAGGTAACTACTTTCATAGTAATGATTTATTCATTTTTCTTTATATGTTACCACCTAAATATGCATTCCTAAGCACTTTAGTTTTGCCCACTTTTGAACTTTATATACATAAAATCATGTAGTATATATATTCTTTTGTGTCTGGCTCTTTTGGGGGGTGAGGGATACAATGTCATATTCCGGAAGTTTATTCACTTGGCACACAGGTTTGTAATATTTAACTTTCATTAATATATAATATTTCATTCGTGAAAGTACCCCAATTTGTCTATTATTTTGTTAATGAACTCATACATTATTTGAAATTTTTGAATATTATAAATGTTGCTCTAAACTTTCTTGCCCTGAAGAATAAGAAATTATTATGTCCAAGTGAAATTTTTTAAAATAAATCTTTATTGTTCAGATTATTACAGATGTTCCTCTCTCTTTTTTTTTTACCCCCATAGCTCCCCTCCACCTGGTTCCCACCCCACCCCATGCCCTTACCCCTGTCACTGTCTTCATCCATAGGTGTAAGATTTTTGTCCAGTCTCTTCCCACACCCCTCACACCCCTTCCCCCTAAGAATTGTCAGTCCATTCTCTTTCTATGCCCCTGCTTCTATTATATTCACCAGTTTATTCTGTTCATCAGATTTTTTTATTGACTGAATTTTTAGATTCACTTGTTGATAGATATGTATTTGTTGCCACTTTGTTCATAATTTTTATCTTTACCTTTTTCTTCTTCTTCCTCTTCTTAAAGAATACGCTTCAGCATTTCATATAATCCTGATTTGCTGGTGATGAACTTTTTTAGCTTTTTCTTGTCTGTGAAGCTCTTTATTTGACCATCAATTCTACATGATAGCTTTGCTGGGTAGAGTAATCTTGCTTGTAGGTTCTTGCTATTCATCACTTTGAATATTTCTTGCCACTCCCTTCTGGCCTGCATGGTTTCTGTTGAGAAATCAGTTGACAATCGTATGGGTACTCCCTTGTAGGTAACTGTTTTTCTCTTGCTGATTTTAGATTCTCTCTTTGTCTTTTGTCCTTGGCACTTTAATTATGATATGTCTTGATGTGGTCCTCTTTGGATTCCTCTTATTTGGGGTTCTCTTCATTTCCTGGACTTGTAAGTCTATTTCTTTCATCAGGTAGGGAACGTTTTCTGTCATTATTTCTTCTAATAGGCTTTCAATATTTGCTCTCTCTCTTCTTCCGGCACCCCTATAATTTGGAGGTTGGTACATTTGAAGTTGTCCCAGAGGCTCCTTACACTATCTTCATATTTTTGGATTCTTTTTTCTTTTTGCTTTTCAGGCTGGGTGTTTTTTGCTTCATAATACTTCAAATCTTTGACTTGATTCTTGGGATCCTTTAGTCTGCTGTTGGATCTCTGTATATTATTCTTTATTTCAGTCAGTGTATGCTTAATTTCTGACTGGTCCTTTTCCATTTGTTTTGGTATTCTCATTGAGATCCTTGAAGGTCTCACTAAGTTCCTCGGAGGTTCGTAGAAGACTCTTGAGTAGCCTTATAACTGTGGTTTTGAACTCTATATCCAGTAGTTTGCTTTCCTCCTTTTCTTTCATTTGTGGCCTGTTTCTTTGTGTTCGCATTTTGGCTGCTTCCCTGTGTTGAGCGGCTTTGTGTGGTAGGTATCCTGTTGGGCCCAGTGGCTCAGCCGCCCCAGTCACCTGAGGTGGACACTCTTGTGTACGCTTTTGAGGGCTGGGTGCACAGTCTTGTAGTTAAGCCTTGATTGCTGTTGCTATCACTGGGAGGAAATGACCTCCAGGCCAATTGACTCCAAGGACCTGCTGTGTCTATAGTGGAAGAACTTCTGTGCAGGAGACACCCTTATGAGGCAGGACTTGCTTCAGTGGGGCTTTGGTGCTCACTGAGTCTGCCTCTTGAGTGTGTCCCTTACAGATGTGAAGAGTTGAAATCTGGTATCTGACCACTGGGTACACAGGCTCCTGGATCTCCAGGGAGGTGCAAAGTCAGCTGCTGTGTGAGTCCACCCAGCAGGAGCTACAGTGAGATCTACAGATTTCTCCTCTTTATTTGGGATTTGAAACTTTTGGAGCTCTCTGATCCAGCTGCAGTTTGTTAGGTTAGGCTGCAGGCAGGCAGGTGATTCATTTGTGCTGCTGCACACAACTTGGGTGGAGTTGTAAATTGGGTGGGGTGGGGTCTCAGAGAATCACCAGGGTGAAGCAAACAGCTATGGCTGTCCTCCAGCGGTCTCCACAACTCAGGGTCTCGGAGTTCTGTGCTCCCACAGTAGCAATGATTGCTGCGAGCAGCTCTGCGAGAAAGCTACCCTCAGTTTCCAACCCAATGCCAGACAGCCTGAAACGAGTTTAGTGCAGTTGGGAGCTTATAGCTCCCCTTCAATTGAAAAAAACTGCGCATGCCTCTGTACCTCTGTTCCTGGTGCTTCTGCAGCTTCCACCAGTCTCAATGTGCTTTTCCCCCCTCCTTTTAGTTGTAGAAGTTCCACTCAGTCAGCTTTCCCCTGGCTCTGGATGATGGCTGTTCTGCTTTTTAGTTGTCAGTTCAATGTGGTTGTGGGGGGCAGCGCATTCAGGTATATACCTTATGCCGCCATCTTGGTTCCTTCCAAGTATTTTTTTCCCAAGTGAAATTTATCCAGGAACACAAAGATGGTTCCATACTTGGAAATATGTAGATCTAATTGTCATTTTAATGGGTCAAAAGGGAAAATAATATATTCATATGTACAGAAAAATATTTGAAAGATCCAAATCCATTTTTGATAAACACTCAACAAAATAGCAATCACTGGTTAGTTACTTAACACAAGATAATGTATCTATCTCTTTCTTAAAGCCAGTGCCATTCTTAATAGCATTAAGAATGTTATTAATAGCATTCTTAATAGCACTAGAAACAGTCTTACAAGCAAAGGATAGCAAGTATTAACATTATCATTTAACAATGTACAGGTTTACAATCTCATAAAATTATGAAAAAAGTAAGAAGGAAAAGTGTTGGGAAAGAGACATAGTAAGATTTAAATTTTAAAAATCATACTAACAATAAAGAAATACAGTAATGCATTAGCTTATGAAACTAACACATGGAAATCAATAGCCTTTATACAAGACTCCATTTGCAATAGCAACAAAAATAATAAAACACCTATAAATAAGTTTACCAAGAAAATGTGCAGACTTCTATTAGGGGAAAAAGCCTATAAAGCAGGCATAAAGAATATAAAACAAGACTTCAGCAAATGAAAAGGCATACACATGCCTTTTTGATATGAAGCTGTAGAATCATAAAAATGTTAATCTTCCCTAATTTATAAATTTAATAAAAATACAAACATGGTTTTTTCCTGTAACCCAATGAGCTGATTTTTAGTTTTATAAACTAGAACCATCAAAAAACAAGAGGGGAAACTAGCTTTGTTAGAAATTAGAATGTTACAGAAAGCGTCAGTAATTAAAGCAGTCTGGTTTTGCTGCATAATAAGGCAAATGAATACATCCAATCAGCGCAGCAGAACACTACAGATAATTATGGGGCAATCTCACTCATGACCTAGACGTAAAAATCCTAAATAAAATATTAGCAAACAGAATCTAGTAACACACACACACACACACATACACACACACATCCCTTATGATCCAATGGGGTTTATTTTGGGAATACAAGGTTGGTTTAACATATCAAGGATTAATATAATTTACCTTATTAACAGCATAAAATTAACGATATGTTCATCTTTGTAGATCAACCATCATCCATGTTTCAAACTTTTAGTAAATTAGATAGAGGAGAAAACATATTTATTCTGATAAATGCTATCTACAGAAACAACAAAATAACTTTCTACAAACTTCAGACCTAATAATAACTTGCTGACATCTTTCTCAAATTGAAATGTGACAAGAATGGCTGCTATTGCCATTTTAATTCAACACTGTACTGGAAGTTCTAAACAGTGCACCAAAGAAAAGAAATAAAAGGTTTTAGTCAGATGGGTTCTAAACTTATGGAGCAACCATTTCATCTATACTAATAAAAGGGTAATATGCTAATTAGTCCAAACGTCCTTCCTGACAAAGCCAAGCCCTGGTGAAGTCATCCACAGTCTTGGGCACCAGCAGCCGCAGCTGTGGCCCAAAAGAGGGTGAAGCCCCTACCCTGTGGTCCTGGGCACTAGTGGCTGCAGCCCAGGTGAAACCGCCCACCCGTGGTCCTCTGCAGCTGTTGCTGGTCCTGGGTGCCTGCAGCTGGCTAGAGGGAGAAAAGTCTGGGTCCTGGATCCCTCTGGCCAGCTGGAAGAGGAAACCTGGGTCCCGGGTGTAGGACTGAGGCAGAGATGGTTAGGGCCGATCAGGCCAGCAAGGGTGCAGTTAGGGTTGACCAGGCTGGCAGGGGAGTGGCTAGGGGCAATCAGACAGGCAGGCAAAGGTGCTTAGGGGAGATCAGGCAGGCAGGCAGGCAGAGGGGTTTGTGGCAATTAGGAAAGCAGGCAGGCGAGCATTTAGGAGCCAGTGGTCCCAGATTGTGAGAGGCAGTCGGACATCCCCTGAAGGGTCCTGGATTGGGGAGGGTGCAGGCCAGGCTGAGGGACCCCCTCCCCATGCATGAATTTCATGCATTGGGCCTCTAGTAAGGTATATACATGTCTAATTACTTGGTTGTACATCTGAAACTAATATAATATTGTATTCCAACTATCATTGAAAAAATTTCTAGAGAAACAAGATGGCGGCATAGGGTAGACACCGTAAATGCAGCCGTGAACAACTATTTCAGAAAAACCTCAAAAAGAACACACGGACACCACTCGCACCCACAGGAAGGCTGGCTGAGTGAAAATCCTACAACTAGAGAAGAGTCTGAGACTCAGAGGAACGGCGGAAGCAAAGTACAGAGGTACGGAGGCGCGCGCACGGGCTCGGGGAAGGGCTGGTACCGGAGGTCGCGGTTCTTTTCCAAAACGGAGAGAGCCACAAGCTCCCAGCGGCTCTGAACTCCAGTTCCAGGCGAGTTTCTGAGGTCCCACAGACACCCAGAGAAGGGGGACTGACTAGCACCGGGAGGAAATCCAAAAC
>PVJC01052687.1:0-11073 GCA_004026665.1 Murina feae
GAGCTTGTGGCTCTCTCCGTTTTGGAAAAGAACCGCGTCCCCCGGCGCCAGCCCTTCCCCGAGCCCCGTGCGCGCGCCTCCGTACCTCTGTACTTTGCTTCCGCTGCTCCTCTGAGTCTCAGACTCTTCTCTAGTTGTAGGATTTTCACTCAGCCAGCCTTCCTGTGGGTGCGAGTGGTGTCCGTGTGTTCTTTTCGAGCTTTTTCTGAAATAGTTGTTCACGCCTGCATTTACGGTGTCTACCCTATGCCGCCATCTTGTTTCTCCTCTGTCTATCTTCACTTTAATCTCAAACATCTTTTTTTACTAGGTTTGGACTTAGCTTGTCCTTCTTTTTCTAGTTCTGTAAGTTGTAAACTTAGGTATCAATTATAGAACTTTTTTAATGTATACATCGACAGCTATAAATTTCCTTAGTGAGCACTGCTTTCATTGCATTCTGTAAATTTTGGTATGTTGGGTTTTTTTGTGTTTTTTTGTTGTTTTGTTTTTGTTTTGTTTTGTTTTTTATTTATCTCAAGTAATTTCCAATTTCTCTTTGTGATTTCTTCTTTGACCTTTGGTTACCTGAGTACGTGTTTTTAAATTTCTACCTATTTGTAAATTTTTCAGTTTTCTTTTTGTTATTTTTCATTTGTGCATGTGTGTCCAAACCAAATAAATACTTGGATTTTTAAATACATTAGTCTCTTAAGTAGAAAAAAAAAGTGGAGCTATAAACCAAAGTTACAATAGTACTAACTTTTATAATTGTCCATGTACTTACTTTAATAGCTATCTAATCTAATAAAAGAGTAATATGCAAATTGGCCATCACCCAAGTCACCTAAGCCACACCTCCCAGCCAATCAGAGTGGCTGTATGCAAATTAACCTAGCCAAGATGGAGGCCAGCAGCCATGGAGCTAGAGTAAATAGGAGGTTTCCGTTGAAACTGCCTGACTAGGCCAGTGGGCCACTGCTCAAGCAACAATGTTTCAATTATAGAAGCCACAGAGCTGAAGCAAACAGGAGGCTTCTGGTGCCTACCTAGGCCTCAGCTCAAGGTAACAAAGTTTCAATTATAGAAGATAAATAAATCCCAGAAACCTGATTCCAGCCAGACTTGCTGGGACCTTGGGTCAATGGGAATTGTGGGCAGCCTGAAAACGGCCCTTAGCCCCTCACCCAGGCTGGCCACACCCCCAGGGGGTGAGAGTCCCCACTGGGGTGGCTTGACCAGCCTGCAAACAGCCATAAGCCCCTCACCAGGCATACCAGCAGGTGGATATTCCCTGAGGGGTCCCAGACTGCCAGAGGGCACAGGCTGGACTTAGGAACCACCCCCCCTCGAGTGCACAAATTTTTGTGCACTGGGCCCCTAGTCTTTTCATAAGGTTTTAAGTTTATCTAGGAATGTCTTAATTTCTCCCTCATTGTTAAAGGACAGTTTTGTGAGATATAGATTCTTATTTGACAGCATATTTCCTTCAATGCTTTGAATATAGCAATTCACTACCATCTGGTGTCCAAGGTTTCTGATGCTTCTGCTTCTGATCTTACTTGCAAAAATATAATGAAAGTGATCTTCCTCTCTGCTTTATAGATGTTAATACTGTACCTTCCCATGTCTTATGAAACAGATATTTTCTTAGAGTATTGTGATATCAGTCAAGCTGTAGCATCATTTTTAAACCAATCAGAATTTAAGGAAAAGGAATTGAATGTTTTAATGGTAGACCCAATCATGACTCTCAATGACAAAAAATATTATAGATTTTCAAATTATAAATGGTAAGGTCACTGATGCATCCTATAGATTCTAATTTATAATAAAGCAAATGACAATCTTTAGTATTGCACATAAACAAAAAGTTCTTTCTGGTATTTCAATTTTTTTAGAGTAAAGATATCTTCAGAATAAAAAATGAGGAAACCACTATGGTTTATTACCAGCCATGAAAGGCAGATTTCTTGCTCTGCCTTATAAAGCACGATTGTAATAAAATTACAAAAAACCCTTACAGAAGGTGCTGGCTAGGCTGAGGTCTTTGTCCTTGTAGCCCAAGGGCAGATTTGTGGTGCCCTATCAGACTCGCGCTTGTTAGCTTGTTGTCACTCTCACGCCCCCTCCTCCAGCCCCGCCACCGCCATTTTATTTTTCTCTCTTATTTACTCTTCATTTATTCTCCATTAGTTATAATTTTTCTTTGCTCTATATTTCCATTTTTCTCTATTATTTTTGTCTTCTTTCAGTTTTTATTTTTTTCTAAACCTTTTTCTTTTAATGTTCTCAGTTTTTTTGTTTTCTATTTTTTTTCGTTTGTCCTTGTTTTTTCTATTTTACTCATTTTTATTAGTAATTTTAGTTAGCTTTCTGAGTACAATTGGTTCATTTAGTATTGTTGGTAGAGTTAATATACTTAGTTAACATAGTTATTGTTTATTTTCATAGGTAGCAAGTATATTTAGCACTGTTAATGTTAGTATTAGCATGGTTAGTTTTGTTCTTCAGCATAGTTACTAATAATAGCAGAGTTTTTAGTCTTGTTGATTAGTATAGTTAGCAAGTCACCATACAGATGACCTTGCAGCCATCTCTGCTGACCAGGAGCCCCACAGTGGGCTTTATAACTTCCTCAGCACCATTGCAGAGAGTAGCCAAGGGGAGGTTGCACTGACACGTTCTGGGCAGTACAGAAATGGCTGTCAAAGTCATCAATCAGCAGGACTTCTCCAGCCTCTAGAGGCTTCCCCTGCAGGCTTTCCATGCATGAAGGCATTCAATCACCAGAATATACTCAAGTTATTCGAGGTGATTGGAAGCAGCAGAAAACTCTCCCTCATCATGGAGCACCTAAGTGGAGGGAACATATCTGATCACCAGGAGGACCATGACTGCATGTCCAAGAATGAGGCCTGAGGCATTTTCTGTCAGCTGGTATCACCTGTGCTGCACAGCCACCAGAGGGGCATGGTCCACAGGGACCTGAGCCACAGAACATGCCTATTGATGCTCATAGGAACGTCAACATTGTGGACTTTGGGCTCAGCAATTTGGGGGCGATAAGGTGCGGACATTCTGTGGTATCTGGTCTTCTGCTGCCCCAGAACACTTCTTGGGCCAAAAATATGATAGCCCCGTGGTAGATATATGGAGCCTAGGAGTGATTCTCTATACGATGGTCACTGGGAACCTGCCATTCATAGACGTGAACTTTGGGAAGCTGCAGCAAAAGATTATGAGCAGAAAATAAATACCTCTTGCCATTGTTCCTATCTTTTGAATTGGAAGCGACATTTTTTAAATTGTTGATTCTCATCCAAGGGATAGAGGAAGTTTATGGGAGACTCAGATCCATCGTCTTCAGCCCCGCCCAGTGTGGCCCTGGAGGTTCCTGTCCACCCGCAGCTCCAGCAGCAGCAGCTCAGCATTCCCAGAGGGAACCAGCAAGGGCCTGCAGGCGCTAAGCAGGTTCTTGAACTTTATGTTAAAAAGTTCTGCATCAGATCATCCACAAAAAAGCACAGTGATGACAAAATGTAGAGTTCATAGAAGTGGTGGACAGCAATGGAAGGGATACAACCAAATAATCCAGGGAGATCAAGCTATGCATTCTCCACTTTAAATGAAAATTAAACCATGATGAGCTGTAGGGAGCTCAGTCACCTGGTGCAGGGAGAAAGGTCAAAGGCTGGGCACAGGGAGCTTCCAGAAGAGGAGAATAATGTGCATACTGTGTGTGCCAGGACCCCTGGGTGAGACAGCACAAACTGCCACGAAGTTCTCTTCACAAATTCACATCAGAAGGGCACTAGGCATCTCTGTGGCCTTCAAAACTCAAGACCAAAAATATCTGCTGAGCATGGAGGATGGCTGAAGCCACCTCAGGGACAACAGGAGAGGCCACCTCACTGCAGGTCCACCACTCAGCCAGCCTGTTCTCTTGGCTGGACCAGCCTGAGGCTTGCACTCTCTGCCCAGGGTGCTGGAAACAACCCAGCAGTTAGTGCTGTAATTTATACCTCTCCTGTTTCCCTTTCCTTCTATGTTTGTGTGAGGGGATGGTTCTCAGTAAAGTTCTTGGTTCTTCCAAGTCTTGTAATAAACTTGGTGCTTCAGAAAGACACATTGGATACTCTTGTTTGGCCTGCTCCCTGCATCAAATCGGGGCTGTGCATCCTGCAGTTTGAGAAGCATGTAGTGATGTAGCCCTTGGACTGAATCAGAACTAAATAGGGGTGGGGAGGAAAGAAAGAAAGAAAGAAAGAAAGAAAGAAAGAAAGAAAGAAAGAAAGAAAGAAAGAAAGAAAGAAAGAAAGAAAGAAAGAAAGAGAGAGAAAGAGAGAGAGAGAGAGAGAGAGAGAGAGAGAGAGAGAGAGAGAGAGAAAGAGAGAAAAAAAGAGAGAAAGAAAGAAAGAAAGAAAGAAAGAAAGAAAGAAAGAAAGAAAGAAAGAAAGAAAGATAGATCACTGTAACTCCCAAAGGCAACGAATGTGGTTCTGAAGGGCAAGGCTATGAGCCCTGCTGCAGGGCAGAAGGGCAGACCTGTATTACCGTCCTGCACTCACATTACCTCACATCTGCACGGAGCCCGAGGGGAACTGTGCTCCTGAGGCCTGTGCTAACTATGACCGAGAGGGCCACAATAGGACAACAAAGTGCATCTGTTTTCTATCTATAATGTAGCTGTATCTTTCCCCTTTCCCTCTCAGGAAGGTGCCAGGATGTGAGGATTTGACCATAGGAAATGGAGGTGTGAGGGCAGGAGGAAGCTCAGGTTCAGCAAACCTCTTGGTCAGTGGCAACCCCTTCTGAAGTCAGAAAGTGGCATGGTGGATTGGGAAATACAGACTCTGGGCTCAAATTCCACCCCCACAACTCACCCATCAGCCCCTTACCTACTTCCAGCTTCTGTGTTCTCCTCTGTAAATTGAGATACAGTTCTCCTCACCCTCACCCTCACCCTGACAGTCAGAGGTGAGAGCGTCCTGTATAAATTACAACACTAAATGCTGGGTTGTTTTCAGCACCCTGGGCAGGGTGTGTAGGCCTCAGGCTGGTCCAGGTCAGGTGGAAATGGTGAGCTGCAATCATCGTAGGTGGGGACATCATGACTATAAAGGAACTGTGCTAAGTGTCCTGCATTCTAATATCCAGAAACAGGTAGTTGTTGAACTTGTTGAATAGCAAGATAAATAATTGGTTCATTTCATTAATATTATGTATAATCTCTCTTGTCAATTATAATCACCTGAATAGAAGCCTGCAGAATTTATTCATAACTTTACCCACCACAGAATAACCCTGCTTGGTTCCTAGAATATGGGTAACCTTACACACCTGTGGTATTTCCACCTGCTTCTACATTTACTGTCCTGTTCTGTGTCTCTCAGTAACTCCTCATTGTCTTAGGCCTGCCCAGCTCCAGGTATGAAATATAATATGAGAACTAAAGCACCTTTCCCCTCTAGAGTGGTGTTCCTGCAGTAACGAACCACCAGCAACCCCAAGCACCCAGGGTGTCTCCCACACCTCTGTACCTTTGCATATTCTGCTCCTCTTATTCTTCTGTTCCCTTGGCTTTGAATCCTCAGCTACCTTGTCCATTTCTACTTTACGGTGAGATGATGTTGGTTGCTCACACAACACATTGCCTTCTTCCTGAGGATGTTCAATTGGAAGGAATTGGGGTTGATCTAAGGCAGTTGCAGCAACTGCATGACTCCCTGCTAACAACTGGGTCGGTTTTGGCCAATTTGACATATTAATGGACAACTATGGGGCCTCCTGGGAGAAATTTTCCTTTCTTAAGAGAAAGAGAGAGGAGGGAAATAAGGTGCACCCTTGCTTCTGGCTTTGGAGCTAACTATGCAGATGTAATGGCTGGAGTGGAGACAGCCATAGTGCAACCATGTGGGAGTGACACCAACATTTGGTAATGGAGTACACAGGAGCATGGCATCTGAGTTACTGACGACATTTTTGGACCATAGTGCCACTTCTGGACCTGCCATCTTTCACATTGTCTATCAACATTAAATGTTAGAACTTTTATAGTAAGCCAACCTTAATTGAGTTTTTTGTTACTTCTGCCAAACAAATATTTAACCAGTAAAGACTTCAAGTCTCAGTCAAAATTCTCTTTCCTTAAAAGACCTCCAGCACGCCTGTGTATCTGCTCAATTTCCCCACCCTTCCACCATGAAAACAGCTCTTAAGCCTAGAGTGCCCTGTCTCTCTAGCATGTCCTTTCTGATCTGTGAACATCCCTGTGGCTGCCTCTGACTGTTCATCTCAGTCCACATTGAACCTGCACACAATGGGCCTTTAGAAGAGTTTAAGGACATCACCACATGCACTACTCCTTGGCCAGAAGCTCAGAGCCATAAAGAAGCCTAGGAAATGAAATCACTGACCCAAGCATGGCCTGCAGACCTTGTGAGCTTCTGCAGCCCCTTCAGCTTGAGTGTCAGGTCCCAACTCTCAGATAAGCCTCATGCCTGCCTTTAAGTGCTGAGCTATTGATTTATGGTGAGCTTAGCCTCCTATTATAGCAACAGGAAGCCTTGTGCATAGAAAAGAGAGCATGAGCTACGGGGCAAGGGAGTCATGGAAAGGACTTAATAGATACATCCCTTTCATACTGGGTGAGGTTCTCTGCATGTCCTGGAAAAGACCTTGATGTGCAAGTGGGGAATAGGATTCCCCAAAACCCAAAGGAAGATGTTGCCTGGTATAGTGGATAGGCGAAAGCTCTTGGCCTCACCCGTGGCAGTTCCAGATGCCAGGCTGAAAATGGAGGAATGCCTGTCTGGTCACAAGAGCATGACTCTAATTGCCAAGCAAAACTAGAGAAAAGGATGGTAGGTATGAGGAAGCTGGGAGAGTGTGGTGTCATCAGTCAGGAAGGTCTCCTTCCTTCCTTCCTCCCTCCCTCCCTCCCTCCCTCCCTCCCTCCCTCCCTCCCTTCCTTCCTTCCTTCCTTCCTTCCTTCCTTCCTTCCTTCCTTCCTTCCTTCCTTCCTTCCTTCCTTGTAAATTGCTTTTATGAGTCTTCTAACTGCCAAGTATCAGTGTCCAAGACTCAGGCACCCACAGTGCACTGGGTGTTGGGTAGGATGCCTAAGCCATTGTTAGGAGCACAAACTACGTTATGCAGTTTCCCAGAGTACACGCTGTGGAATTTTGGTGTGTGGTTGAGCTCCTCAGTTCCTCACTATGAACCACTTACCTCCCTTCTTTGAGCATCAACCTTCTCCTTTAAAATGGAAACACCAATTGCTACTCAACAGGATTAATCCCATAAAGATTAATTTGGTTTGGCCAGTACCCAGTTCTCAACAGATACCACTTGAACCCATTTGGAAATCCAGATTAGATGGGAGGCAAACAATCAAAGCAGGAGAAAACAGTTTATGTAACTGAGATGTCTAAGTACAGATAGCTTCAGGGAAGACTATCTGAGTGCTCCATGAATTCAGCAAAGAAAACAAAACAAACAAAACAAAAACAAAAACAAAAAACCGGACTATTTAGACCGCTTGGCTTTGCTCATTTCCCTCTGTGCTTTTGTCTTTCTCACCTGAGCTTTCTTTATATGAAAGCAATATGGCCACCAACACCCACAGGCTCATATCATAACTGCTCAGCTCTCCAACTCAAATAGAACTTCTCTTTTCCCATGATTCCAACACTAGGTATTGACTCATGGGACTTGACTGGTCCCATGCCCAGCCCTGAGCCAATCACTATGGTTTAGGATGTGAAATGTACTGATTGGTCAGCTC
The DNA here is from genome assembly GCA_004026665.1 of Murina feae. Taxonomy (NCBI): domain Eukaryota; kingdom Metazoa; phylum Chordata; class Mammalia; order Chiroptera; family Vespertilionidae; genus Murina; species Murina feae. The sequence continues at coordinate 7,769 of PVJC01052687.1, forward strand.
TGGGTCATGTGACCTTGATGGAAGCTTATGAGCTGTTCACTCTGTTCCTGGGGTGGGAGGTAGTGTAGTGCCTGATGGAGCAGGAATAAGTGTCCAGTTTCGTCTGTGCTTAGCTTTCTGGGATGAATCTGCTCATATTCTCTACCCACCACCTGCTGTCTTCTGTTTACAAAGGGTACCTGGCAGCATCTGTTCTCTACCCAAGCTTGTTTCAAGCTTGTTAGTCAATTTTCAGCTGACAGGCATACTTTTGTGTTTATGTCATTTATTTAGGCAACTAACATCTACTGAGCACCTATGAGCTACTGTGAGTTTTCAAAATTGTTAATTATCCTGAGAAGTTTCTTATCACCCAGGAGTCTTCCAAAGGAAATGAGTTCTGTCTCAGCAGGCATCTGAAGTTAGCTGTGTGGCGCTGAGGGAATTCCTTCCCCTCTCTAGGCTTCTGCTTTCTCATTAGCAACATGAGGCTTTGGGGTAAATGAGATCCACCCCCTCTCAGCTCTTATATCCTGTGCTCAGTCTCAGAACATGTCTGAGTCAGCCCAGGAGAGAGGAGGATCTGGGGATTCTGTGTCTGCAAGGACCCCAGGCTCCAAGTTCCTGTGAGGTTGCCTGATGCTGCTGCTACCAAAAATCTCTTTGGAGGAGTTTGTGAATCCCAAGCCCTCCCAACCCTGAAAGGCAGTGCGGGACTCTGAAAGGGAAGTGTAGGGAGGTTGATGGAAAGGAGGAAAGGAGAGGAGAGGATGATGTAGAGGATCCTAGGAACCCATCCATCATCCACTTCCCTCCCCCTCCCCTCTTCTTCTCCTGCTCACCCCTTTTTTTTTCTTTCTTGTGGCTGAAATTGGTCCTGGCTGCCTGGAAGAAGAGAGCCCCCTGATGTGTTGGTAAAGGAGAGAGGGATTTGTCTGAGGCAAGCCCAGTGGGAAGGACTTTCTTTTTCCTCTGGTTGAGTCTGGTTTCTCTCCACACTTTGAGTATAAGGGGACATGAATTAATTCCCCTGGTCATTCTGTCACTCATTTGTCAGTTTACTAAGCACATTATTAATCCATTTATTCCCCCTCTACTTATATTTGTTTATTTTTATTAATATAAGGAATATTTATTATAAGAATAGAGGACCAAGAACAAACCGACTAGAGCAGCTGAACTTCTCAAAAAAAACTGGAGTCAGCAACTGGTAAGAAATGGGAAACCATGTCAGCTGTGTGTCCTCTACCATCTGTTCCCTGCGAATTTCTAATGTGTTGTTCCCTTTCCAGGCAAGATAAACATATATATATATATGCAAACCTTACAACCGAATGTCTGGAACGACTGAATAACCGGTCAGCCAGTCACTGTGACATGCACTGACCACCTGGGGGCAGATGCTTAATGCAGGAGCTGCCCCCTGGTGGTCAGTGTGCTCCCACAGTGGCAGCACTACTCAGCCAGAAACCAGGCTCACAGCTGGCAAGCACAGGTGCGGTGGTGGGAGCCTCTCCCGCTGCTTCAACGGCGCTACTGAGCAGCAGCAGGTACAGCGGGGGCCCAGAGGGAGCAGGAGTGGCACAGTACCTGGGCCCGGCTTGGGCTCCTCCCCAGCAGCCTGCCACTTAGCCCACTGCTACATCCCTCGTACCCCGTAAACCTGCAGTTACTATCTCTGGAGAACGGTTGAAGCATGGACACTCAGAGTAACCAGGAGCCTGATATTCTAATCACCACCTCATGTAAATTCTTCCTCAGCATTCTCTGCTTAAGTCCCACACATGGCCTTGCTATTCACACCTTTATCCTTCATTCAACAGCTATTTCTGGAAGACTGATCTACTGTGTGCCCGACCCTGCTGCAGCAGCTCCTGGCCATGGTTGCATCTACACTCCAGACCCACCTCCTCCATCCACCCTGAGATGCAGGAGGCTGAGACCCTGCTGCCCAGGAGAACTTGGCTGGTGAAGGAGGAAAGAACAAAGTGTCAAACAGTTCCCCCCAGTGTAATACGGACTGGAGGGATGTGTCCCACCTACAGACCTGGCTTCTATCGGCGTGTGGACGAGTGGCAACTCTCCATGACTGCACCCACGAATGTAACCGGGAGCCAGGACGACCATTCTTGGTTGTCCCAGGTCAGAGCCAGACCATGAAATTCCAAACAGCAGCAGAGACAGCACCGTGAAAGCAGGAGCCACGCCTCTGCAGACAGTGCTGCTCCTGCTGCCCAGGGTGCACTGAGCGGGGAGAGCCTGGGTAACCCCTGTCACTGAGCCTCTGTTGGGGCCACCTGGCAGGGTCAATGATCACGCTCCATTTCTCTGTGACGATGGGAGAATCCCTCCACAGGTGGGGCCAGCGCTGAGCAGACACACACTGACCTGACCCAGTGACAGGAGTTCTGGAACCCACCACCCCTCCCTGCTGTGGACTTTAGGCACATCAGACTCAGAGTTCCCTGTCTGTAAAACAGGGGCATGAAAACACCAGAGAGGGAACAAAAACAGGCCCTGCGTTCTTCCCTGCCACACTCCCCATCGCTGCCCAATGCCTTCCCAGTGTCCAGGCTTGTTGAGCCATATGCCTGCCCCTAGCACACCCCACCCTCTGTTTCTTTATACATGCTATCCCCGTAGCCTGGCCCAGCCTCCGCACCTCCCTAAACACACGTTTACCCCGTGTTTACTGTGCACCAGATGCATTGCTGTGTGTCAGGAAGGCAGTAGCGAGAGCTAGAATGCACCTGGAGGCCCCAAGGGCTGATGGCTGGGCGGGAGAGCTGTGGGCATCACCTAGGCCAAAGGAGGGCCGAGTACTGGGGACCATGCCCCTGTGCAAAGGCCCTGAGGTGCCCTGTTGGAAGCACTGGGGGTAGGGGAGGGCTGGAGGCTCTGGGCTGCTGAGAATCACCTGTCCTAGGTAGAAAGTGAGAAGCCCCAGGTGGTTTTTGGTAACCCCCATGTTCCCGTCTTGTGCTGTCAGCATCGGGCACTCCTCTGCAGTGGCATGGGAGGGGCAGGCGTCTTCCTATACCGACGAGGCTGTCCTTGAACATCTGAGGCCAGTTTGAATGGTGCTTTTTAAGAAATAGAATCCAGAATTATGTGCAGGATTTAAGAAAGTGAGGGACCCTGTTTCAGCTTCCGTAGCTTCCCAGGAACCTACCTCTGTCGGTGAGTCAAACACAAGGGTTTAGTAAAAAAGCCTGAGTCCGTGTCCTGTGCCCTGACAAGCTGTGTGACCTTGACCTGGAAGCCTGACCTCCAGGGATCCCAGGCAGTGGTGCATTAAAGGCCCTGGACCTGGGAAGAAAAGGACA
>PVJC01052688.1:0-11062 GCA_004026665.1 Murina feae
CGGCAATTCTGTTCAAAGCCTCCTTTCTCATCACATTGGCTCCCGGGCTCCGCTGCACACAGTGGCTGCTTTACACTCGAGGGAGGACAGGACCTGGCACCCCACACCCCGCACCCCGCACCCCACAGCCCGCACCCTGCACCCCACACCCCGCACCCCACAGCAGCTGTGCAGAGCCTCTCCGAGCGAGGTCAGAGGCCACGAGTCCTTTCCGGCCGGCGAGGCTCAGTGGTTGAGCATCGACCTGTGAACTGGGAGGTCACGGTTCCATTCCTGATGGGGCGCAGGCCCGGGAGGTGGGCTTGATCCCCAGTGTGGGGCGAGCAGGAGGCACCGATCCATGATTCTCTCTCATCATGAAGTTTCTGTCTCTCTCTCCCTCTCCCTTCCTCTCTGAAATCAATACAAACGTTTTTAAAAAGAGGCCACGAGCCCGTTCCCGAGCCCCCTCCCCTCTGAGTCTGACCGGGGTCTCCAGCTCTGGGCTGTCTCCATTGAGAACCATGCCCCACAGGCCTCACTTGCCCGCCGGGGAGGGGCCCACGGGACAGCAGCTCAGAACTTCAGGAGGACAAAGAGGAGCAGGGCCACGCCTGGACCACTGAGCTCCAGAAGGTTCCGGGCCTCTTGCCTGCCAGGCAGTGCCGCCGCCGTCTGGGCAGTGGGCGCCCGCAGACCCCGTCGACGCAGCTGCCACCCTGCTTGGGACACTCACACTGACACGGGGGTGGCGGGGGGGGGGCGGGTAGGCTCAGCGCTGGCTGGCGTTTCTCTCCTGAGTCTGAGCTCAGGAAAAAATAAAAACCCTCTGAAATATGAATTATGGATGAAGACCCAGGCAGAGCAATCAGGGGTGATAAATAATTCCACGCTACAGACACAGGCGTTAGCCGTGCAGCCGGCCGCCACGGGAGCGCCTCGCCAATCCAGGCAGCGGGCCGGACAGCCGAGGGGCCGGGGTGGGGACTCAGACACAGGGGCGTCCACGGAAACACTGCCCTGGACAGTGAGCGTGTCCAGTCGACGCGTCTCGACATGTGTCCTCTGACGACCCTCCTGGATGGTGGCCCAGGGTCTGGGTCAAACAGAGAAGTCGGTGTTTGAAATTAGCTCTTAAGTGGCGGGCGGCTCTGCTGGACACCCTCCTTTTTAATGTTTTTATTGATTTCGGAGCGGAAGGGAGAGGGAGAGAGAGAAACAGCCATGATGGGAGAGAACCATGGATCGGCTGCCTCCTGCACGCCCCCCACTGGGGATCGAGCCTGCAACCTGGGCCTGTGCCCTTGACTGGAATCGAACCCGGCACCTTTCAGGTCGTAGGCCGGCGCTCTATCCGCTGAGCCACACTGGCCAGGGCGGGAGCGAGTGTCTTGCCCGCAAGTGAAACCCACACTGGGCCTCCCAGCTCCTCGGGGCATGTCGCTGCCTTAAAAGCCTCAGCATCCTCTCCGGTCAATTTTCTTGCAGCAGATACTCCAGCCGGGCTCCAAAAGCCTGCGGCGGCCGCAGTCGGAGTGCCAGAGCGGCCATCGGGCTCGGCCCGCGTCTCCCGGCGTAAATATTTAAAGAGACGCTGGGAGCAGAGAGCTCTTGGGGCGCGGGGGCCGACAGGACGTCTGGAGGTTTATCTGAGGTCGCCTGCGACAGCCTGCAGGGACTGTCCGGCCTGGGTCGCTCCTGACACCGCCGTGGAACCAGCCAAGGAGGTGACGGCCACACTGGCCCCGGGGAGCCACACGCCCCGTCTCCTCGGGGCCAAGGAGGTGGGTGCCCGGATGGACCCGATTTCACAGAGGGGGAAACTGAGGCCCAGGCTTGTCCAGGGAGGTGGGGAGAGAGCGAAATCAAACAACATTTTTTTCTCTTCGGTTGGGGGCACCCAGAGGGGTCAGGGCTCAGGAGAAGGCCAGGAGCGAGGCAGGGACAGTCTGCATGGAGGTCAGGGTGGAGCCGGGGAACTTTGCCCCTGACGAACCCCGTGGCCTGGACAAGCCCCACTGCCCACCCACAACGGGGAGGCAACAGGGCACCCCACTCCGCCCACACGGTGAGGTGCGTGCGGGCTGCTGGGAGGAGGCAGGAGCTGAGTCCTCCCCGTAGGTCACGGCTGGGAGAGGCAGCCGCTCCCTGCAGCAGGCAGAGCGCAAAGGCGGTCATAACTCAGCCACGGCCAAGGGCGGGGAACAGCGCCACTTCCATCTCCGAACGGCTGGGGCGCGGGAGATTTCCGGGAGATTAAGCTGAAAGCCCGCTTCCTGGCGTCCCGAGGAGAGACGGTTGCCATGGGAACCACACCTGGCCGCCCCTGGCGTTTTGGAGGTGTGATGAGGAAGACCCGACAGCCCCACGCGTGAGGCCCCCGCGCTCCGGGACCGCGCCGGAGGGGCCCAGGCAGAGGGGACGCTCTGCAGCCTGGAGCCCGCCACCCGCTGTCCTGGCTCCGCACCCTCCGGCCTCCGCAGTGGGTCCGACTGTTCTGCTGCCAAAAAGCAGCGCAGATGTTTGGTGCCGGGACAGGCAGAGCTGCCAGGAGGGGCCGAGCTCCACGCTGGGCGCCAGCTCCCAGAGCCTCGGGTAGAGATGCGGGCGCCATGGCACCCAGGACACAGGGTCCCATGATGCCCACCGCCCACAGAGCACAGGGGAGGGGCTTGCAGTGAGTTCTCTGGTGCCCACCACACATGCGCACAGGACACATTCGACATGCAAACATGTATCTGTTCAATTCACACGTGTGTGCCCACGTGCTCACAACGTAAACCAAGTATTTACCCCAAGGTATTCCCAGCTGCCCTGTGCCAGGTGCTGGCAGGGCCCAGAGACGCACAGGCGGCTCCTCAGGCAGGGCAGGGGCGAGCCCAGGACAGGAGCACCTCACATGTCTCGGGTGGCAGGCAAAAGAGAACGGCCAGGCAGGCTTCCTGGAGGCAGTGGCATCCGATCTGAACTCTGCAGATGGCTCAGTGGTGGCAGAAGGAGCAGGTGGAGAAGCGGCAGCACAGGGACCCCCAGAGAGGACCCGAGTGCTGCACAGCCTGGCCAGAGCCGGGAGAGGGACAGCACCGCAGTCTGGCCAGAGCTCGGGCCTCCTCGGCAGGAAGGAGCTTGGCCCCGGGGGTGGGGGAGGGGTGTTCAGCTGTGAGAACCATGCCCAGCTGCCGAGAGGGTGGGCCCAGGTGTCCCCGGGGCTGGGACGGAGCTGATGCCAGGCAGAGGCTCTGTGAGGGACCAGCCTGAGCCCCAGGAGAAGGTGAGGGCGGGAGGGCCTGTCCTCAGGGCCTCTGCAGGGAGGGGGCCTGGGCGCTGGCCTCAGCCAATGAAAGCCAGCAAGCTGCTGGGGGGGACGGGATCGTGGGGACAGCCATGGCACCCTCAGAAAGGTAGGGGTGCAGTGCAGTGCTGACCCAGCCCTGGAAACACGGGGGAAGCTTTAGGCCTTGAGAGGGAGGCCTGGGAGGGAGCAGGCGGTGAGGGGACCCCAGGATCCGGCTGGGCTGGCGGGAGGCTGACACCGAGGTCCCTGGGCGGGGAGTGGGGGGAGGAGGAGGGAGAAAAGCTATATGCTTCCCGCAGCGCACCCTTGTTTATATGCAGATGGAGGCGCATTAAGTCGCACTTATTTTCAAATCTAATTGTGTGAGCCGGGTGATCTCTCACACAGCATCACGGGACACGTGTGAGAGCCCAGACAAGACGGAAAAGCCAGGAGCCCGCCCGAGTGAGAGGGGGCCATGCGCCCGCCCCTTCCCTCTGTCCCACCGGAGGGCGTGGTGCCCGCCTCTGGCCTCCACCCTCACCCGCCCCCGGGGAGCCAGGCCAGGCCGTGTACCCAGGAGCGGAGGTAGGACCTGGAAGGCCCAGTGCCCAGAGCCCCGCCTCGGGTCTCAGATGGCCCACCCGGCGGGTGAGTGGCGGGTCCCCGGGCAGACCCGCCCGCCAGGCCCGTGACAGGCAGGAAACGAGTCGCACCCTTAGGTGCTTGGCCCCCGACGAGGTTCCTTCCATTCTGAGACCCAAAGAGGCAGAGAGGCCACAGGCTGGTCCCTGCTCACGTGTCCCTCTCCCCCCGCCACCACCCGCCACCCGCTCCCAGGGCCCTCTGCCCCAGACCTGAGCCCTAAACAGGGTAGACGGTCTAACCCCTTCTGTGCCTGGCAGACCAAGCCCGTCCCAAAATCAGCGGGGACATGGGTGGGGGGAAGACAGGTTAACACACACCAGCCAGCGGAGGTAAATTAGCACCCCGAACACCAGTGCACACCGTCCTTCCCCAGAGAGGGGAGACGTTTTAAAAACACGTGACAGCCCTGACCGGTGTGGCTCAGTGGATAGAGCATCGGCCTGCGGACTGAAGGGTCCCAGGTTCGATTCCGGTCAAGGGCATGTGCCTTGGCTGCGGGCACATCCCCAGTAGGAGGTGTGCAGGAGGCAGCTGATCGATGTTTCTGACTCTCTGTCCCTCTCCCTTCCTCTCTGTAAAAAATCAATAAAATATATTTAAAAACGCGGGACACCGTGCGGTGCACCCCCTCCACCAGCACAGACGCTCCAGGGTCGCCCGGTCACTGGCTCTGCCCAAAGCCACCGCGTCGGCAGCGAGAGACAGAACCGGGGGGGAAGGAGGCGAGGAGGACGGTGCAAATCCAGGAAAGGGAGTCTAAGTCTCGCAGGGCTCAGAGAGGGTGCCAACGCGGAGACGAGGACATGCTTCGCGCCGGGAGGCGGTAAAAACACGCTTCCTGTCAAAGGGGCAGGAACAGCGGAAGCCATCGTGACGGGGAATTTGCGAGGTTAAGCGATTATTTTGGAAAAGCTGAGCGTGTGTACGCGGAGCAGCCATCTGAAAAAACCCCGGCGAACGGCAACAAAGCCGCCCCGACGAAACAGCATCGGCTAGAAAAATGCGCCCAGCGCGCGCCACACCCAGACCAGCTCACGCGGGGCTGAAGGCTGACAGACGCGGCATCAGGGATGGAAGGAGACGGAGCAAATTTAAAAAAGAGCGATGACACGGAATCCACGTGCGACACGGCCGAGCAGTCGGGAGGCAGCGGATCAGCACACGCAGCCTCGTGGGGGATGAGACGGACAAGTTCCTGGGTGAGAACAGGCCTCGCAGCCCCACCTCCCACGGCTCCCACGGGGCCAGTCAGCCCGAGAGACACACCAGGAGCGAGAAAGCGGAGACAGGAGGGAGATCGGGGGGCAGGCAAGCCAGGCAGGCGCCCCACCAACCCCCACCCCGTCCCTGCTGTCCCCAGGGGCGATGGCGCTGGAGGAGCAGGCTGGCCTCACTCACAGACCACTGTCACCCCCCCACCCGGCCCCGCCCCACCCAGGACAGCTGGTGCGCAGCCCTGGCCTGTCACTCACAGGTCAGGAGGAGACCTGGGTCCAGGTCTTGACAAAAGGGGGTCCCTGAGAGTCAGGGCGCCCAGGCTTCTGTGGGGACTTCTTCCCCACGCCCTGCGCTCAGCCCTCCTTGGTAGCATGCTGTCCCCCCCACCAACCCCTGCTCCCTCCTGCCCGGATGCCCACCGCCCCCCCAAGAGCAACACCTGGCTGCACAGAGGGCACGCCTCCACGGGGGGGGGGGGGGCACAAGCTCCTAGCTGCCGCGTGGGGCGTGGGGCCTGTCCGGGAACCAGCAGCTGAGGTCGCACAGTGGATGGAGGCGTCTCGTAAGCCCTGAGTGCTCCCCCCGCCCAGGGCCCCCACCTGCCCGCCCTCCGCACCCAGCAGCAAGAAGCTGGGCCTGGGCTGTGGGGACCGAGGCTGCTGGTGGGTTTACGGGCTTAATTCAACTTACTGACCAGCCAGAAGCCACGCGCAGGGCGGGCCCCAGGAGGCCGTGTAGGCAGCATGAGTGCGGCCAGTGGTGCTGCCGACGTCACTGTGCTCGGCTCGGATGGGCGCAGGCTCATTCTGGGGGAGAAATAAACATCTGGCTGGTAAGGAAATGCCGCAGGCACCCTCCTCCCTGGGACCCTCAGCGCCTCCTGGGGACCCTCCTCAGTGTGAACCCAGCACCGTTGCTCACTGGCCCAGGGGCCTTGGCTGCCCGCTCAGGTTGGCCTTTCTCGTCCCCGTGGGTGCTGGGGAGTCAGTGAAGGGAGGATGGGCCTGGCCGTGTGGCTCAGTGGGTGAGCGTCCATCTATGACCCAGGAGGTCAGGGTTCATTCCCGTCAGGGCACAGGCCCAGGTTGTGGCCCGATCCCCAGTGGGGGGCGTGCAGGAGGCAGCTGACCATGATTCTCTCTCATCACTGATGCTTCTCTCTCTCCCTCTCCGTTCCTCTCTGAAAGCAATAAAAATGTATTTTTTTTAAATGACGGGAGGATGTGGGGAGACGTGTTTGAGGTTAAAGGGAGCATTTCCAGGCGCCCCAACGGGACGGGGGTGGGGGGCAAGGGAAGGGCCCGGGGCGGCCTCACGGTGGTCCCCAGCCTAGCAGCTGGGAGCCAGGGCACCAGGGGGCACAGTGTCTCTCCAGGAAGGCCCGAGGGCCCTGAGCGCTTCCCGGCTGCCCCGGGACCGGGAACACGCGAGTGGACGCAGTCCGTGTGGAGGGGGCCTCCTTCCGATACAGGGGGGCTCAGGCCCTGGTGACAGCTCTGCCTCCCCAAGACCTGCCCAGCCCTCAGAGCGGGCTGCTCGGCCCCGCCGTCCTCGGTGGGGAGGGCAGGGCCCCAGGGCCCCAGGGCCTGCTGTCTGGGCTGGGACCCCCCACCAGCCTCAGCGCCCCGCCACAAACCCGGGGGCTCACGGCGGCTCCCCGCATGCCCCAGCCAGACAGATCTTATTTACGTGTGCTCTTCTCTGCACAGTGGCGGCTGGCAGTGGCGTGATGGATGGGTCCGCGCGATGGATTTTTCAATCTGCTAACCGTAAAAAGATTGCATTTTGACTGGTTTAATGCTTGGCTGTGGAGTGTGCAATGCTGGCGCGATAATTACCGCGTAAACATCCACAGCCCACGAGGCTGACAGCACAGGCCCCTCCCTCCCGGCGCCCGGCCCCCTCCCTCCACGGAGCCTGTGGCGCAGGATGGAGGTTCCGACCAAGGGCAGCGAGGAGCCAGCCTCTCCCACTGTCACGGCTCCTGCAGCACCCGCCCCCCCCGAGGCCTCCGAGGAGATGGGGTATGGGCTGGAGGGGGCGCAGGGGGCAGGGCCAGCTGCTGGGAGAACTAACAGCAGCCATACAGACCACACTCAGTCCCTCGCAGGCCTGACCACACACGGGAGACCAGGGGAGGGATGATGCACACATATGCACAGATGCATACATGTACACGTGTGCATGGGACACACATCAACATGTGTACACCAATACTTACACACATTCATGCAAACACACACATGCACAGACATGTGCACGCCGATGTCCACACATATACATGCACGTGTGCGTGCATGCACACACATGCACATAGATGTGTGCGTGCAGATATCCACTCATGCACACATGTGCACACACATGCACAGGCACACCAGGTGGCTGCTCAGTTGGGCCCTGGATGCAGCTGCCCCCGTCCTGCAGGGCCATGGGCTTGGGGCTCACGGGCAGAGCAGTGACTGGACTGGAAGGGGGGGCCCTGGAGAGGACAGCTGGGAGTGGGTGGGGCTCCAGCCAGGGGAGGAGCCATGGGGAGGTGGAGGAGGGGGAGTCCTGAGGATGACGGGGCTGAGCACCGCACACATATTATGGTTTTTAATCTTCCCCCAGCCCTCGGGGCGCAGACCAGCACCACTGTCACCCGCATGTGCCGAGGAGAGGACTGAGGCACAGCGAGCGCAGGCCCTTCCGGCCGCACAGCTCAGGGGCTGGGCCGGGAGCCTGCAGAGCCCCGCACCCATGGGCGTGGGAACGTGACAGGATGCGGCTCTGCACTGCCCTCCAGAGTGAGCCGCCCTCCTGAGCTCCCAGCCGGTCTGAGGCAGGGTCCCCCCGAACCCTCAGTGGCATCGCTGCCCCCCAAACTGTGGAAAAGGCTCAGGTCGCCGGCCCTATGTTCTCAGCACCCGAGCACCCAGTGACCAGCCCAGCGGGGACCTCCCAGGCCACCGCCACAGCGACACCACCAACACAGAGGGACCCGTGCCGGCCCCCAGCCGGTTCTGAGGCCCCCTTCCGCAGCCCCCCTCCAGCTGCTGAGGGCCGCAGCGGCGTGTACATGTGCATGTATGTGCATGTGTGCATGCACGTGTGTGTGCATGCATGTGTGCATGCATGTGTGTGCGTGTTTGTTTGTGAGTGTGTGCGCAGCTGGAAGGCAATCTATCATCCGGAGCGAGCAGAGGGCGGACGCATAAACCCCGTCCACAGGGCGCAAAGCACGCGTGCGCGCCTTTAAGCCAGATCAACTGCCCGGATCCAGGGGGCGATGGATGGCCCATCGGGAAGGGAGGGAGGGGGTCTGCCTGCAGGCCGCGCAGTAACTCCCCCTCCGTGGCCTCCACACGGAAGCTCGGAGCTCGGTGGTGGCAGCGGGGGCGTCATCTGTTATTGTTTTGAACAGGTTGCTCATGTTTTAATACAAAAACAAGATTTATTTCTAAGAACACAGTGTACAAGCCAGGGTCTGGGCTTCCCGGGGAGATGTGCGTGGCTGCCCAGGGTTCGGTATTGTGTTCTGGGGTTCTCTAGACGTGGTGCTGGGGGAGGAGACAGAGACCGGGATGGGGGTCCACTGAAGACCCCCCTCCCAAAATCGCTGGTCCGGCAACCTGAGCTCCTGCAGGCCCTCCCAGGGTCCCAGGTCCTCATGTGGACACTGGGGGTCCCAGCAGGAACCCCGACTCTAGCCTCACGGATGAAACTCCCCACCCAGGTTCCCCGGCCACGAAGCCCTGTGCCCTGACTCCCAGTAGGGGAGGGTGCTCCATTTTGGGCTTCCTCCCCGGGGACACGCGCCTGTCCCAGCTGAGGGTCCCGGACCAGCACCCGTGTCGGACAGAGGGACAGGCTGCCCTGAAGCCACAGGCACCCCGAAACCGCTCAGCTTCCTCTCCGGGCTGACTTCCCAACCTCCGTTTCTTCCTTTTCGTCAGTTCGCACCCAAGGATGTCTTTTTTTTTCCATTGATTTCCAAATAGTGGAAGGGAGGGGGCGGAGACAGAGAAAGAAAGAGAGAGAGAGAGAGAGAGAGAGAGAGAGAGAGAGAGAGAGAGAGAGAGAGATTGATGTGAGAGAGACACGTTGATTGGTTACCTCCCACACGCACCCCAAGCAGACCGGGGATCGAGCCTGCCACTGACGTGCATGCCCTTGATTGGGAATCGATCCCGCAACCCATCCATCCGCAGGCTGGTGCTCTAACTACTGAGCCCACTCAGGGCCTAATTCCCATTTCTAGGGACACCTGTCAGAGTGGGTTAGGGCCACCCATGTGACCGCCTTTTAACAGAGCTGCAACTCCAAAGGCCTCTCTCCAATCCAGCCGAAGGCTCTGGGGTCAGGCCTGCGACACATGAGCTGGGGGGAGTCAGCACCTCAGTGACCCCTGAACCTGTGCACCCTCTCATTTCATCGTCTCGCCGAGTCAAGGGGAGGAGGACCCAGCCCTCCTTCCAAGGGAAGAAACCGAAGCTCAACAAGACAGAGACCTGCCACGGGGCACCAGCCGGGAGCCGCGGCCCGGCCAGCCCAGGACCCGTCGCCCGGAACCGGGGCGGGGAGACGACATAAATGTAAACGCCAGACACGTGCGGACGCGTCGTCGCTTTAAAAACCCACCGACGCCAAACTCCACGGCCGTGTGTTCTGGGTTTACTGGCGAGAAGGCCTGTCTGACTTCCCGGATGGTGGCCATGCGTTTTCGAGAAACCCTGTGCAACCCCCAGGGTGGGGTGCATCCCAGCAGGATCCTGGCGCAGGGGGTCCCCCAAGTCCCTGCAGAGCCCGCCGGGTGGCGACCGCCAGCACCCGACGGAAGCCAAGGAGCCGGCTCAGCCACCCGGCCGCCCTCCGGCGCCCCTCAAACACACCAGCCTTGGTGACCCGGTGGCCATCAGGTGGGGGTTTGCAGGGCCTTGATCGAGTCCGCCTGCCCCAGTGACGGAGGACAGCCCCACAGCGCAGCCGCGAGAAGGCGGGCCCGCCACGCACAGAGGTCCATGGCCATGAACGAGGGCTGCTCGCTCCCGGAAAAGCCCTCCTGTCGCCGGAGGGAAGAGCATGTGGGCACCGGCGCAGAGCTCAGGGGTCGAGTGTTGGCCCAGGAAGCAGGAGGTCAGGGTTCAGTTCCTGGTCGGGGCACAGGCCTGGGCTACGGGCCTGCAGGAGGCAGCCGGTCCATGATTCTCTCATCATCGATGCTTCTCTCTCCCCTTCCTCTCTGAAATCAATGAAATATATATATATTTTTTTTAAAGTACAAGCATGAGGGCACCAAAGGCAAGATGCAGGCCCAGCCACCCTGTGGCACCACAGGGAGGAAGGGGGACTGACCGGGCGGCGGGAAGGCGGGGCCTCTGCAGACTGACAGGCGGGCGCTCAGAGGCCTGTGAGCCGGTGAGACCGGCACGGGGGCTCGTCCGTCCGCGTGGGCAGGAGATGCTGGACGAGAGCCTGTGAACAAGCCCGATGAGGGATGGAAGGCTCCGGAAGGCAGATGTGGGAGGTGGGGGCGCCCAGGCCCCAGGCAGCCCAGCCCTCCAGGGAAGGACCACAATGGAGGCAGGTGGAGGGAGGGAGGGAGGGAGGAGGGACTGGCAGGTGCCGGTTGAGGCGCAGCCCCGCCTCCTGCTCCCCTGCTGTGCCCCGTGACAGTCCCGCTTCCTCCAGACTCACCCACCCACATGTCCCCAGAGCGCCACCTGCAGGGCGCCAGGGCTGCAGGAAAGTGGGCTCTGGCCCCTCGCCAACAGGTCAGTGACGATGTGAGGGATGTGAGCCGCCCCTGCAGGCACAGGCACCTGTACTACCACGCGACCCCACCCTCTACTCCGGCTTGAAACACCTTCAAGCTCCTGCCAGAAAAGACAACACTGCTCCCCATCCCCCCCTACCCCACCCCACCCTCCCGAGACCTTCAGCTGCCCGCACCCCTCTCCTCTG
>PVJC01052690.1:0-11068 GCA_004026665.1 Murina feae
TTATATATGATGATGAATTGGAAGGTTTGATTAAGGTGGTATCTGCCAGGTTTCTCCACTGTAAAGTCACCATTTTTCCCTTCTTTTAAGTCTTGATTAGAACTGAGTCCAGCCCAAAATCAAGGGAAGAGAATTAAATTCCCCTTTCTTGTTGGGGTAGGTATCTAAATATGTTACTTGGAATTCTTGTAAAAGTGATTTATCCATTCTCCCTCATTTATTGATTTGTCTAATCATTTATTTATGTCAGCACGAACTCATGAGTATTTATTTTGTAATTGGGGTTATAATTCAACACTACTATTATTTATTTTGTTATAGTTTTGACCATTAGGAACTCTTATTTTTGATACTTTAAAAACTGTATTGTAAAATAAAATTGCAATAGAAATGCGTGTTTTTATGAAAGGTAAACAGCCTTGTAACACCACTGAGAATTAAAAATAGGATTTTGCTGGCTACCCCAGAACTCCTTCTGTGATCCCCGTCCTCATCATGGCCCCTTTCTCCTCTGAAATAACCACTATCCTAACTGTTCTGGTAATCTCTCCCTTGCATTTCTTAATAGTTCTATCATCAAATTATGCATTTGTAGACACTATAAGTTTCATCTTTTCTATGTTTTCGAACTTTATATGTCTTTTAAATTTCTTTGTAGGCCCCCATTGATGTTTCTTTTCATTTAATTTGACATGTTAAGGAACCCAGAACATTTAAACTATAAATTTTCTCAAAACTGGACTTTGTTGATGACACACTTATGGTGAGGCAGTGAGTGTTCATCAGTTCTCTGTATGTCTAGGAAGTTGGAAGCTGGAGTCAGAGTTTTCATTGGACTCCTATTCATTCCCTTTGGCAAAACTCTAAGCTATTAGGCTTTTCCAACGTTGGACACACAATATCTGATTCTTTTCATTCTTTATGTAATGATGGCAGTGTTTAATGTTCATTGCCTGGATCCATTAATTTACTGAGGCTTACACAACTTTGATATTCTAATTTTGTCATGTTTTTATTTATTGTATAAGGAAAGGTAAAATATCTTTATAAGGAAAGGTGGATGGTTCATTTATTTAGGATTTGTAATATCAATATAAACCGAAGATTATAAACATATTTGATGGGTATCAATCCATTTACATTTTATATGCTAATTGAAGAGCAAATTGTACCATTCTTGGTTAGTAGGAGCCTCCTCAAGTTGGCTCCAGAGTCTTGCTAACATGACTGTAGTGATTTCCATTACCTCTTTCAGGTCTTATTTGTTAATTCTGTACAATTCTTACCTCCTATTATACAATTGCTACACCAGATCAGATATTAGCATTGTTCCAAGAAATCATTGTTTCTCCTATAGGGAATGATATTTTCAGAATGCAATCTGGGTGCTTGGAATATTGGGTTGATCATGTTTCTAGATCTTTAAGTTATACATTAAAAACATATGCATGAATAATTTATCTGTATAGAGATATAAATACCTGTGAATTCATACTAATATTACCAGTTCAAATTCAAGGATACAAGATTTTACCTAGCTTCATCATAATTGCACCCCCTTCGTTCTACACTAAGTTTCAAGAACATGGGTTATGATACAATTAGAGTAGCTCATAACTAATCAGTTTCATTATATTATTGTATACATAGAATAATTTTATTTATGATTCTGTTACTGCTACCTAAATGCTATGCTTTTTACTTAATTTTAATGTGGAGACTTGAGAAGTTTCAAAATCTATATTGTAACTGATGCCACTACCTTTCTGTAATTTTCCTGTTCGTTTTTGAAATCAATACAAATTTATGGTGAGACAATATTGGTGAGTGATCAAGAGCTCAGAAACAGGAGTCATCTTAGTGTTGAAGAGATGCTCTTCACTTATTACCTACATGACCTTGTGGAAGTTACTTAGCTTCCGTTCTATTTCATTTTCCCCAGGTAGAAAGTGGAAATTATGTTGGTATCTACATCAGATGTTGTTATGGAGATTTATTGAGTTGATAAAGATAAAGCTAATAAAACGCTAAGTGAAAGTGAGTGATGATGATGACATGCAGTACACTAGGTCCTGGAGAGACTACAGAGTAAAAGACAGAGAAAATGACAGATATAGCTCCTATTTTCACATGCTTGTCTATAGAGTGAAAAACCATGCATCAGGAAATTACAATTCAGTTGCATGCTAAGTCCGATATATTACAGAGAAAGTTCATAATATTAAAGATAAAATGCGCCAGATAATTAGAAGATTGTTTTATTGAGGCTTTTGCAGTAGGGGGTGTTCCTGAGAAAAAGGAAGGGAATTCAGATGAAAAGAAAGGGGCCAGGGTTTTATAGGGAGTAAATAAGGGAGTCATAGAGTAAATATGGAGGTAATTCTTATCAAAGAATATGTCAAAGCATGATCGTCCTTTTCAGATAGCCACTTCTCAGGAGTAAAGGGTGCGGGGATTTCTCAACCATCTCTGATTTCTATGATAACAGAATTCAGATAAATTTCAACATTGTCCATAAGGTAACAATACCAAATCCTGTGATTGATTTAATCTAGATATAATCAGAGGGCATGACATTGTATGTGGAATTTTAAGGTTTTTAAGTGGTTATTACCTAGATGAAGGAGGGGAAGGAAAGAAACATTTAAAATTCTGGAGGCTACAGTTCATGGAAAGTTGGACCAATTAAAGTTTAGTGTAGCTGGAATTAGCATGAGCATTATGGAGGTTGGAAGGATGAGAAGGATGATTTTGGAGAAGTAGACAGGAATGAGAATGTTCAGGGATTTGGGACATTTTGACAAAGAAATAGTTTATTCATAAGGCAATAAGTTACTTCTCAAAAACTTAGAAAAAATAAGTGATTAGATACTATATTGTTTTGAAAGATCATTTTTCCCACTATTCCCTGTGAAAGCTAGCAAACTCTGTTCACAGGGCCAGTTAATTTTTTCCAGGGAAAACCCAGTATTTAATTAGACTTTTAGGCATTTCCAGAGAATCCATGTTGAGGCGGTTTTTGTCTGATGAAACTGTGCTTTCCATGAGACTAAAGATACCCCTGTGCCCGTGTCAGCAAATCATTTTCCAAGCTCTTTCAGAACAATGCTGATAACTTCCCATCACAGTACCTCAATATTAGTGACTTCACTGTGACTGAGGACCTAAAGTCACGCCAAGGACATGTGCGGGCCCTCTCCTGGTCCACCCAGGCTGAGGAGCTGACTAAGTACATCAGGGTTTCAGAGAAAAAGCTAACTGGAGTGAACCCTGTTACAACTACTTGTAGAGTATATGATGGTGGAGTTTTTCTTGGATCCATATGTGGCTACATGTTGGTTACTGCCAACCAACACATTCAAATGATTGTGCGAGTAAATAACATAACAGCTCATCCCTCAGGTTCCTACTCTCAAATACTGCCAAGGGTTAGCTCCCCAGGTCCAGTCTGTGAAGTATTGTTTTAATGGTAACACTGAAATTCTGCTTGGGCGATCCAGCTTGGGGATTAGATCCCAGAGTTCTCAGTGGCAACCACCCCCAGCTGAGATATCTCTCCAGGACTTCAGTTGTTGTCTGTGGGCACCTGGTCAGCTCTTTCATGCCTCTACCCCTCCTTCTGGTCTCTATGTGGTCTCCACTTTTGGTCCTCGGGTATCAGGGTTTTCTCCTGAGAGTTTTACATTGATTATTCAGGAGGTTTTTCTGTATTTTAGTTGCAATACCAGTTTGTTCCTGGGAGCATATCCGTGCAGCATCCTCTTACTCTGCCATGTTTTTGTGTGTGTTTTTTCAAGAAGACAAATGTTATAGAGCTATGGGTAAAAGTCAATTTATAATTATGAGCAGCATTCCTTTTGAGATAATAAAGCTATTGTAACAATCACAAGCTGCACGTCTTTTCCCGTCTTAACAACTGTAAAATTATTTCTGCCCACCCCTTTTAAACCTACTTTTGCCCACCCTTGTATACAATATTTGGTAAATTACATGTTGATTTCTTCTTTGAAGATGGCTAAACTTACATGGTTGGGTTCACATAAGGATCACCTGGTGATAATGGCCTCTGCAAAATATTGTATTACATTTTAACATTTAGCAGGAATAGCATTTAGTAAGAATCACCCAGACATTGAGATCCTTATTCTATCTAACAGATATAGCTGAATAGTTGGCTAGTAGTACTGAAAGAGAATAAAAGGTGAGTGAAGGCGAGAAGAAAGAATACATGGGTCTGGATTATGAGGCAACAGTATCAGAAGAAGGCATACTTCATGTACCTACCATCTTGATCAAGAAATGGAACACTGCTAGAATGCTAATACCTACTATGTGCCCCTCCCCAGTTGCAATATCCTCATTTGTCCCTAGAATTGTTACTTTGAGAATTTTAGGGTACTAATGCCCTTGGTTTACTTTATAGCTTTAATATCTATGTCTACATCTCTCGGGAATATAGTTTAGTTATGCTTGTTTGTGTGTGTGTATTTTTTTATAAATTGAAACATACTATATCTATTTTAAGTGTCTTGCTTCCATATGTTAACATTACGTTTCTGAGATCCATTCAGGTTATCAGAATATAACTATAGATTATTCATTTGCACTGCTATTTGTTCATTCTACAGTTGAAGACATTTAAGTTGTGCACTGGATTAACTTTTGATAAAATATTCAGTATATTTTTATGGATATTTTTTAAAAATACCTAAAAATCTCAATAATTTCAAAACAACATCAAGAGAAGCAGCAAGTACTATCCTTTTGTTTTCAGATAAGAACAAAATGAGAAAGATAATCTGAGCAATGTTATAACGCCATACAACTTGGTCAGAGCACTAAACTTATACAAATCAATGTTTCTCTAAGTTCATTACTATTGGTATTTGAAGGGGCCTAATAAGTATCTCCTTTTTCCTTGTTTTCAAAATCTGTAGCAAGTGAGGAGATGAAAGTAAGGTGCAATGGGAACTCAAAATACTTTCCAATTACTGATAAAGCTGGAAGTGAAGAAACTGGCTTTTAGATATATGGAAATCAGAAATGTCCCAGTGTTGAACCCCAGAATTAGAAAGAATTATTTAGCCTGAGACTGGCTGGGTCAGTAGACCATGGGTCTCCCTACATGAGAACTTGTCTTTGTGAAACATTTTATTTGAGGAAAAGAATTGAATGTCAGACTTCTGAGGGAGATAGATGACAAAGAAAAGAGGACGAAAGAAAGAGACTCGTTTTTTGTGTTTTTTTTTAATTCCTCATCCAACTCACAAATAGATTCACTCTTTTCCCTTTTCCCTCAACTCTGGTCTCCCTCATCTGCTAAGCAGCATAAGGAGAAAGGTGAAGAAAGGCCAAAAATGTTACATTAATTTATGTCCTTCACACAAAAAATACAGAACGTAGGAAAAGGAAATTTCTCCTCTTCAAACCTCAATCTGATAGGAATACTAGATCCCCTCAGATTATTGTGAAACACATCTAAGATAGGTAGCCAAATGACTAATTCATATGTTTTTCAAACTCCTTTGGTTATCCCAGAACATCCATATTTTTATTCCTTCTCCAGATTTCTTGGTCTCGCGGGTAAATAAACAATAAACACTTAGTCAACTTAGCTCAGTGGTTCTTCAGACATTCCCAGACATGCCTGAATGCAGTGCATACACCTTCAATTCACGCTGAATGCAGTGCATACACCTTCAATTCACGCTGAATGCTCTGACAGTTTGCTCTATAGAGCAAACTCCTTCTGGCTCTGTTTCAGCTAATGCTTTTCATTCGGTCATCTTCTAAGCTGAAGATGTCTAACCTCACTTGTCTCTTCATATGAATCCCAATTGTAATTTCCTTTAAGATTTCCTTGAATCATATATCTGGAGATTTTATAAAATAATGACTAAAGTCGTCTAATTCAAATATTCTTTTGATGTCTGAAGCTGATCTATGATAATAAGACCAAATAGTTGTCCTATTTCATTTCAAAATAATTTTCTTCTCCTTGAATAAATCTATTCCTCTTCTAGGTGGTATTAGAAAGTAGATTTCTTATTTTCAACTGAAGTATGTGCTATCATCTGAATGTCTGTGTACCCCCAAAAGTCCTATGTTGAAGTCATAACACCAAATGTGATGGCATGAGGAGGTGAGGCCTTTGGAGAGTGTCTAGGTCATGAAGGTGGAGCCCTCATGAGTGGTATTAATGTTCTTATTAAATAAAACCCACAAAGTTCCCTTCCCTTCCACCATGTGAAGATGCAGTGAAAACTCTGCAACTCAGAAGAGGGCCCTCATCTGACCTTTCTGGGATCCTGATCTCAGATTTCTGTGAGTAATAAATTTCTGTTTTTTATAAGCTACTCAGTCTGTGGTTCTTTGTAATAGCAACCTGAATAGACTAATACAGTATTACTTCCAATAATTTGCATGCATTGGTTCCAGAACAAACTTAAAAGAACTTTCAAATGACATATTCTCAGATGTTTAAATATAGTTACCTCAACACCTTTTATAAATTAAATATTCCCAATTATTTTAATTTTGCTCCATTTGAATTTATTTTAATTTATATAATAAGTAGGGGCCTGGTGCACAAAAATTTGTGCACTCGGGAGGTCCCTCAGACTGGCCTGTGCCCTCTCGCAGTCTAGGACCACTCTGGAGATGTCCACCTGCTGGCGTGCCTGGTCAGCCTGAGTGAGGGGCTGAGGGCTGTTTGCAGGCTGGCCAAGCCCCCCAGTGTGTACCCACACCCCATTGGGGTGTAGCCAGCCTGGGTGATGGGCAGAGGGCCATTTTCAAGCTTCTCACAGCCCCTTCAGGTTTTGGGTTCCTATTGGGGTCCCTGGACAGCCTGGGTGAGGTGCTGAGGGGCGTTTTCAGGCTGCCTACAGTCCTTTCAGGTTTTGCATCCCTACTGGGATACCTGGCCAGCCTGGGTGAGGGGCTGATGGCTGTTTTCAGGCTGACTAAGCCCCCCAGTGGGGTCCATCACCCCATTGGGGTGTGGCCAGCTTTGGTGCAGGCCTGAGGGCTGTTTTCAGGCTTTCAGGCTTCCCACAGCTCCCATTTACCCAATGTCCCAGCAAGGCTGGCTAGAAGCAGGTTTCTGGGTTTATTTATCTTCTATAATTGATACACTGTTCCTTTAAACCAAGGCCTAGGCAAGTGACAAAGCCTCCTGTCTGCTTCAGCTCATGGCTTCTAAAATTGAAAGAATGTTGCCTTAGTAGGAGCAGCCAGGACTGCTGTTTGCTTCAACTCCAAGGCTTCTATAATTGAGACAATGTTGCAACTATGTTGTTGCCTGGAGCACAGAGGGGCCCAGCCGGCTGGCTGGCCAGCAAACAGTTTTACTCCTGCTGCAATGGAAGCTATCTGTTTACTCTAGCTCTGTGAGTGCCAGCCTTCATCTTGGCTGGGTTAATTTGCATACAGTCGCTCTGATTGGCTGGTGGGCAAGGTTTAGGCATCCCGAAGAAATGGTCAATTTCAATATTACGCTTTTATTAGATTAGACTAGAGGCCCGGTGCACAAAAATTTGTGCACGTGGGGTGTGGAGGGTTCCTCAACCCGGCCTGTGTGCCCTCACGCAGTCTGGAACACCTCAGGAAATGTCCACCTGCTGGCTTAGGAATGCTCCCTGTGGGATTGGGCCTAAGCTGGCAGTCAGACATCTCTCTGGCAGCCTGGGAGCCCTCAGAGGATGTCCACTTGCCAGTGGGGACCAGGCCTAAGCTGCAGTTGGACATCCTTGGCACTAATGAGGAGGCAGGAGTGGTTCCTGCCACCACCGCTGTTCTGGCAGCTGGCAGCTGGCTTGTGGCTGAGCAGAGCTCCCCCTGTGGGAGCACACTGACCACCAGGGGGCAGTTTCTACATTGAGTGAGCATCTGCTCCCTGGTGGTCAGTGTGTGTCATCGTGACCAGTCATTCCCAGTCGTTCTGTTGTTAGGGTCAATTTGCATATTATACTTTTATTATATAGGATAGAGACCTGGTGCATGGGTGGGGCCAGCTGGTTTGCCTAAAGGGTGTCCTGGATCAGGGTGGGGTTACCTGGCCAAGCTGGGTGAGGGCCTGATGGCCGTTTTCAGGCTGGCCAAGACCCCCAGCGACCCAAACTCCCAACCTCTCCTTTTTTTTTTTCAGTGCCTCCTTGAGTGGAGGCCAGGGAGGGCTGGAAGCAGGTATCTGGAATTTATTTATCTTCTATAATTGAAACTCTATAGCTTTGAGTGGAGCCCAGGGCAATCCAGGGCAGGCAGAAAGCTTGACTTCCTCTGTTGACAGGGGCAACCTAAGCCTCTTGCTCACTCCAGCTCTGTGGCCATTGCCATCTTAGTTGGGTTAATTTGCATGTTTCTCTTTTTTAAAATAAATATATATTTTATTGATTTTTTACAAAGAGGAAGGGAGAGGGACAGAGAGTTAGAAACATTGATGAGAGAGAAACATCGATCAGCTGCCTCCTACACACACCCTACTGGGGATGTGACTGCAACCAAAGTGCATGCCCTTGACCAGAATCGAACCTGGAACCCTTAAGTCTGCAATCCGATGCTCTCTCCACTGAGCCAAACCGGTTAGGGCTGCATATTTCTCTTTTATTATACATGATTGTAATTCCTTTTATCTGAATATGCTACTCTCTATACCTTAATGTGATTCATAGATCTAAGTACTCTATGACTTGACAAGTACAAGGTAATTCTTTTGAACTTGCATAACATTTTTCTTCTACTTGTAGTTACACTCATTAATATGTGAATTATTTTTTTCCTATTCAGTAAACTTCTTTTTTAAAAAAATATATTTTATTGATTTTTTATAGACAGGAAGGAAGAGGGATAGAGAGTTAGAAACATTGATGAGAGAGAAACATCGATCAGCTGCCTCCTGCACACCCCCTACTGGAGATGTGCCCGCAACCAAGGTACATGCCCTGGACCAAATTGAACCTGGGACCCTTGAGTCTGCAGGCCGACCCTCTACCCACTGAGCCAAACCAGTTAGGGCCTATTCAGTAAACTTCTTAATATAAAGTCCAGGTTCCTTTCAACTTTGCGTACCCTAAAACATCAGTGTATTTAAGAAAAAAATGTGCTGCTCAATAATGATCAGGAAACAAATGTGTGCTAAGCTGTAAAACATTTCCCACAGATGTCTATGTTCTGATACCTGGAGACTATGAAATGTTATCTTATGTTGCAAAAGTAAGTTTACAGAAGTGATTAAGTTAAGCATATTGTAAAAGGGAAGTTATTTTGATCATCAGGGCAGGCTCAGTATAGTGACAACAGAGAGAAGGCAGTCTGAAAATAAAAGAAGAGGCCAGATTTATTTGGGTTCAGAAACTAAAAATGCTGGCAGCCTCTAGAAACTAAGGAAGGCAAGTTGATGGTTTCTTCCCACAAGAAACACACCCTATGGCTCAGTTCAGATTTCTGACTTCCAGAACTATAGGATAATAGATATTTTTTAAGCCTCTAAATTTGTGGTAATCTGTTGTGATAACAATAGGAAACTAACACAGAATGGAATAATAACTGACTTGAAATCCACCAAAGTGATTATTGTTCTGAAATAGAACTTTTAGAGAATAGACATTCCTCTATTAATAAAATACAGGTTAATAAAATACGGGTTAATAAAATACATGTTAATTAAGATGGCCTCCAGAATATACACATTATTTGTGTACGTACTTCTGCTTAAGTAACATTTAACTTGAACCAAGATTTTAAAGTATCGAAGATTATTTCTATGTCCCCCTAGGTGGCATTTTCTTTCCTTCTTTTAGAGGAGCACTTTATTGGAATATTCTCATTTTGTGGTAATGAGTAGTGCTGAAGCTGTAGGGTTCATCATTCTGATCTGTTAATTGAAAAATAATTACACTCAAACTGAAACTAAAATTACGAAGGCTTTATTTTAAAAATAACTACACTAAAGAATTATTATAATTCCAGCAACGGTTTCACTAATTACCTTCTCTGAAGATACAAACAGAAAGTGGTATGTGATGTTCTCTAAGCTCATCAAATTGCTCCTGGAGTAATCGTTTCTCATTTGTAGTTGACTGTTTCATTCAGTGCCCCATTTATCAAATCTGACATAAGGGTATGAAATCAATCTAACAGCTTTCCACAAGGAGCTGAAAGGCAAGGGGAAACTTCATTCACCAACAGTCTGTTATGGAGCCGAAGTCTATAAAATTATTTAAATTTGCTCATATTTACACTTGAATTACAATGAAAAAATTCTGTTAAGCTTTTATTTTCCAATTTATTGTTAGCATTTTTGCCATATGTAATTTAACCATTTACTTGTAACATGAGACAATATTCATAAAAGATTCTATATTAATACATGGAACCAATTGCAAAGTATGTAAACAGTAAAGGCAAAAATTTACCAATGATTAGCCATGTATCTGGTTAAGCCTGGTTATATTTTTTTTTTTTTTTTTTTTTAAATATACTAGGTGCATGAAATTCATGCATGGGGGGTTGGGAGGGGGGTTCCTTAGCCCAGCCTGCACCCTCTCCAATTGGGGACCCCTTGGGGGATGTCCAACAGTAGTTGGACATCCCTCTAGCACACTGGGACCACTGGCTCCTACTCACTCACCTGCCTGCCTGCCTGATTGCCCCTAACCACCTCTGGCTGCCTGCCTGATCACCCCTAATTGCTCCCCTGCTGGCCTGATTGTACCCTGCTCCCCTGATCTTGCCCCGGGTTGTCCCTCCCCAGCTGGCCTGATCACCCCTAATTGCCTCTGCCTCGGCTCCCACCACCATGGCATTGTCCAGAAGGAAGTCGGATATCCAGAAGATGGTTGGTTTCTATGCCAGTCAGCGACTCCGGGCCTATCTCAGGCCCTGCCTCCCTCTCTCCCCAGGGCCTTGCTAGCAGCTGTGGTGGCTGTGGATAATGCCTTGTTTCTCTCTTGGTGCCTCTCTCTGGTCCTGATCTGCAGCAGCCACGGCAGCAGCAAGGTCATAAGGCCTCCGGCCCAGCCCCAGGCCAGAGGCTAACGACCTCGCTGTGCCCACCTTGGCCCTCCCA
>PVJC01052691.1:0-11059 GCA_004026665.1 Murina feae
CCCCCCCCCCCCCCCCCCCCCCCCCCCCCCCCCCCCCCAGTGTCTGTGCCCATTGGTTATGCTTATATGCCTGCATACAAGTCCTCTGGTTGGTCTCTTACTTAACGTGCCCCCCCTCGCCTTCCTTCCCTCTGAGGTTTGATGGTCTGTTCGATGTTTCTCTGTCTCTGGATCTATTTTTGTTCATTGGCTTATGTTGTTCAACTTTCTTCCAATTTTAACTTTTAATCTTTGTGAGCCATTAACATATAGAAAATTCTAAGTGATTTTGAAATAGGATAATAGACAAATGCTTGGTAGCATAGAGTAAGCACTGAATTAATACTTGTTAAATCAACAAATGGAACAGGTCTCCAACATCTTAATCTGCTCTGAGAAATGCTTCGAGGACTGAAAACAATGATAACATATGAGATGATCTCTGGGAAGCAAATAACTTCATTATATACATATTAATGTTCAAGTTTCCACAGTTGCATGTGAAAGTAAAAGTCATTATAATATGAAAATATTTGCTAATGAACTGACCAATTTTAGCAAGTTCCCACTCAAATACTCCTTCCTATGACCCCTTTGTCAGAATCTTTGTGGCCCAGTCTCTTGATTGTTTTCAGCAGTATAGTTCAAGGACAGGTGGAAAAGTTGCAACATAAAATTAGAAATTTTATGAAAAATGCAAGATTGTATGGAATTTATGTTGCTAATATTGGAGAGCTCCCTGAATTGTATACAGTACCACTGGTAAATGAGGATTTAGCAGTTAAGCAATTTGAAGAAGAGAAAATAGAAAAGAATGGTGACAGGATAAATTCTTCAGAAGAAGAATGATTTGAATATCAAAGAATCTAAAATAATCAATGGAGCCCTGTAGCAAAAATTAGTGAAACAAATGAGTATTTTTGTAACAATGACCTGTTTAAAGTTGCGCTGCATAAGTCAAGGGTGAAGACAAGGGTGTCATAGTTTGCTGTCATAGCTACAAAATTTCTTATGTAGAGTTGCAGGTGAATAGAAGACAGTTTTCACTGAAGGAAATCTGAAGGAAGTCCTTACAAGTTTTCTATGCTAGTGGCTCTTTCTCTCTGTTCTCTGATCTCATTTTCTAATACTCTCCCCCTTGATTACTCTGTTCCAGCTACACTGAACTCCTTGCTACCCCTGAAGCATATTCAGCAGGCCCCATACTGTACAGCCTTAAAGCTGTTCTTTCTCTTTGAAGCCCTCTTCTAGATATCCCCGTTGCTAAATCCCTTCTTCACGTTTTTCAGGTTTTTGTTCAATTGTCGCTTTCTTAAGGAGGCTTACCCTGTTCGTCCTATTTAATAATACAACTTGTTTCCTTCTCTTCTGAACTCTAATCCTCTTCACTTGACTTGACTTTTTCATTGATCTATAGTGTATAGTGCTTAGCAATTCTGACATGGTCTTTATTTCATTGATGCCTTCTGTTTATTTTCTGTCTCTCCCTGCTAGATCAGGAGTTGGCAAGCTATGGTCCAGGAATCAAATCCTTCCTGCCAACTGTTTTTGTAAAATTTTCCTGGGACATAGGCCATTTATTTACATATTACCTATGACTGCTTTCACGCATGAAGACAATTAAGTATTGTGACAAACAATATGGCTCACAAGTCCTGCATTTCCTATCTCTTACAGAAAAAGTTTGCTAACTCTTATGCTAACCTGTATACCTCATGAGGGCAGGGATCTTTGTTTTATTCACTTTTATGCTTCATCAACTAGAACAGTGCTTGGCACTTACTAAGTACTCAGATGTTTGGTGAGTAAATAAATGAAGATAAAATCCCATTTTGAATAACCACCTGGAATAACTGGCAGAGATAGTAAATGCTAAGGGCATTTCTTTGTAGTTGAGGGATGATGGATAAGATAGGAATTGAACTAGACCTTGAAAGACAGCAAGAATTTTTATAGAAGAGGAAAAATTTTATCATCAATGATTAAAGATTTAATATTAGCTGATCATTAAAATTTTGATCTGGATTTTTAGTTAACCTTATTTTTAAAACAACACATAAGCATATGTGATCCAATTAAGGTAGAACTTTGTAAAGCAAACCTGGTAAAGATTCTTAAGGTATGTTTTATTTTATTTATTTATTGTTGACACAGATGTCCTCCATTCTCCCCTCTTTAGCCTCTTCTACCAGCCCTTGCCCCATCCCCCACTCTGGCCATCACCACAGTTGTCTTCTGTGTCCATGGACCATGCATATATGCTCTTTAGCTAATCTCTTCCCCTTTATGTTGTCAAACTTCACTGAAGTTGGATAATTTTGTTATTTGAGTAGTTAGGAATTTTTTTGTTGAAATTTTCAATTGAGTATTACCATTCCCAAGGGAACCATTTTAATTTTTTTGATTCCTTGGTGCTTTTAGTTGGATTTTAGTCAAAGGTTATATTGAGACTTAATATATAGATGAAATGCATGATATTTAAAGATCATGAGTTTGTTTTACAATTTTTTAGGCAATTCTATACTTTGACTTTTTCTGTAAAACTGAATGTGGGTTTTGTATAGACATTAGAAGGACTAAGATCTAAAGAGCTGTTAGCATTTTTATTGTGCTTGTGATCATTGTCATGCTTAAGGGTTTTAATTACATTGGCTCATAGTATTGCTTAATAATATTTTATAGTCATTTAGTTTTTGAAATGATGTTTAAGGTAAAAGAAATTAGACTTAACTGCTTCTTAGTGATCCCTTTCATTAATATTAGTTAAATACATAATTTTATTGCAAATTTCAAATTTGGCTAATTTTAAAAAACTTTTTCCCCAGATGATCTTTCCATTTCAGTGGCAATGCCCATATATTCCCCTTTGTCCTCTCTCACTGGCGGCAGTGCTTAATGCACCTGTACCATTTATAGTTGGAGTTGACTCAAGGTATTTTGATCTGCATGACCCACCACAAGATGTTGTTTGCATTGACTTGGATACAAACATGTTATATATGTAAGTTGATTCTTTTTATGTTATCTCCCGTTTATATTTTTCCTCTATTTAGATATAGCTCATTGAAAGCGTCTAGGAATATGCTATTTTTAAAAGTTGTTAAGAAGTCTTCATCAGCCCTAGCCAGTTTGGCTCAGTGGATAGAGCGTTGGGCTGCGTACCGAAGGGTCCCAGGTTCGATTCCAGTCAACAGCACATTCCTGGATTGGGGGCTTGGTCCAACGTGCAGGAGGCAGCCAATCAGTGATTCCTCCTCATCATTGATGTTCTATCTCTCTTTTCCTCTACCTTCCTCTCTGAAATCAATAAAAATATATTTTAAAAAGTCTTCATCAGTGAGTCACAACCGGAGCAAAGTATCAGAATCTTGGAAAGCTCTGTGGTTTTGAAAAGAACATCTTTACATTATAGTAGTTTATATTAATGTAGTAGTATTAATGGCAGGCAATAAATACTTAATGTTTATCGAAAGGGAATAGGATTTTTAAAAAAAGGTTGAACACTGCTTTCAGAGCTGAAGAGTTGATATACTTTCTAGGTTTAATTCAAAATCTATGTGTAACTTTTAAAAAATGGGTTTACCTGTTTGAGTTTAGTTACAACATAGGGTAATATGTCATTTCCTTAGTTGTCAAGATTTAAATTTTATAAGGATGTATTTTTTTAAAAATATGTTATTGATTTTAGAGAGAGGGGAAGGGAAAGGAATACAGAGATAGTGAGAGGAACAGAGAGATATAGAGAGAGAGGAAGGGAGAGGGATAGAGATAGAGAGAGGAATAGAGAGATAAAAACATCAATTGGCTGCCTTTTGCAGGCCCCCTATTGGGGATTCAGCCTGCAACCTTGGCATGTTCCCTGACTGGGAATTAAGTGGTGACTTCTTGGTTCATGGATTGACCCTAAACCACTGATCCACACCGGCCAGGCTGTAAGGATGCATTTTGTGCAGAGAAATTGATATTACAAATCAGTGATAGCCCTAACCGGTTTGGCTCAGTGGACAGAGTGTCGGCCTGCGGACTGAAAGGTCCCAGGTTTGATTCCAGTCAAGGGCATGTACCTTGGTTGCGGGCACATCCCCAGTGGGGAGCACGCAGGAGGCAAGCTGATCTGTGTTTCTCTCACATCGATGTTTCTAACTCTCTATCCCTCTCCCTTCCTTTCTGTAAAAAATCAATAAAATATATACTTTTAAGAAAAATCAGTGATAGTTTTTCCTGACTGGGTGACTTAGTTGGTTGTAGCATCATCCTATACACCAAACCATTATGAGTTTAATTCTCAAATGTAGGTTGGGGTTCCAACCCTGGTAGGGGCGCATCACCCTTGTAGGCGGGGAATATAGGAGGCAACAATTAATCTTTCTCTCTCTCTCTCTCTCTCTCTCTCTCTCGCTCTCTCTCGCTCTCTCTCTCTGTTTCTTTCTCTCCCCCTACCTCTCTCTCTAAAGTCAATAAAGAAACAACATATCATTGGGTGAGGATTAAAAATAAATTAGTCATAGTTTGTGTTTACTGGAGGTGATAAATATATACAGTAGCGGTATAACGAGTTCACAGAGTAGAGTACCACATTAATAAAGGAAGCAGTTCTGATAGATGCCTGAAAGCAAACTGCTCCACACTCCCTCATTCCTTATGGAAAATGTTGTAACTATGGAAAATTCCTTCATGTTGGTGCCAACTTCTAGATCTTGGAGTACTTATTCTATACTGTTTGAGATTAGGAGAAAATGAAAAGAGTCTCTTTGGGTAGACTTCAGTGGTCACAGCAATAGAATTGGTTGGAAAAACATCCCAAAATGAACCAATGGAATAACTTAAAAAGAAAACATTTGCTGTAACTTTTTTTTTCTCCAGTCCTCACTTAAGGATATTTTTCTGTTGATTTTTAGAGAGAGGGAATGACAAGAGAGAAACTTTAATGTGAGAGAAACATCTCGATTGGTTGCCTCCTGCACTCACCCTGACCAGGGCCTGAGCCGGGGAGGAACCTGCAACAGAGGGATGTGCCCTTTATGGGGAATGAACCCCGGGACCCTTTGGTCTGAAGGCTGATGCTCTATCTACTGAGCAAAACCCGCTGGGGCATTTGTTGTAACTTTAAAAATAATTTTGAAATGGATCTACCATTGTAGTTTGAAACTGTAATTGTGGTGCCTCTTTACTAGGTATATGTAGATTTACTTATAGCCTGGAAATAAACAACTTGTACGCACTAAATATTTCTTATAGCAACATTTTGTTGTTTTTTAGCTGCTATCCCTAAAAAGCAGTTATTTCAGGATTGTATACTTTGTGGTGCTTTTGGAAATGATTATTTATGAAGTATCTCAGGTATTTATGAAGTATCTTATTTTATTTACTCTTCTGAATAACATGGAGATTCTTAATTTTGCCATTTTTGTATAACTTCTAAAAATGTTTATTGATTAAAACATTGTTTTTTACAATAACTTTGAATTCTTTGCTTAATTGTACTTAAAGAATGATGAGATATTCCAGATACCCCAAAATTATAGAGGATAATGTAAATAACCACTCAGATGGAAAAAAAATAGAATATTACCAATAAATCTGAAACCCTGTATACATATCTTGCATCATCTTGAACTTGGTGTTTATTACACTTGCCATTCTTTATGAGACTCATCCATGTTGATATATGTAGCTCTACTTCAGTGTCAGTGTGTAGTTGGTGGACATTAGATTGTGCCTAGATTTTTGCAGTTATGGACAAGGCTGCTGAAATCATTGTGCATATTTCTCTAAGTTCATGGGCAAGAATTCCTCTGAAGCATGTACTTTAAAGAGCCAATGTTGGTTGATAGGCTTTGTTAATGCCACGTTAATCTTCCAAGTTTACTGCCTCTCCAGCAGCAAATGAGAGTTGTGTTTCTTTCATATCTTTGCCAATACTTGTTAGGGTCAGAATTAAAATTTTTTGCCAGTTTGATGATAACGGAATCTCATGTAGCTTTAATTCACATTTCCCTAACTAGTTGCAAATAGTACATTTATATTTCTTTTTGCCCTTTGGTTTCCTCTCCTGTTAATTGGGTCACACACCCCCACCTTTTTTTTTTTGGTAAATTTTCTTGTTTCATTGTTTGTCTTTTTCTTTGGATTTGTGTAAGTTGGTTGTATAATCTGGAATTAATTCTTGGTTTGTGCAAGTAGTTCCTCCCACATTGTCTTGTTTTTTCATTCTGTTTATTGTGTTCTTTTGATGAACAGAAGCTTATTTTAATCAATCAGATTTATTTTCTCTCATAGATGGCTGTTTTTGGTTCTTATATATGAAATCCTCTGTGCAAGGTCATGAAATATTATCCTGGATATTCTTAAAGTGGTCAGGTTTTGCCTTTCTCTGTAGGTCTTTAGTTCAGCTAAACTTGGCATTAGTGTATGACATAACATAGAGATACCATTTTATTTATTTATTTACTTTTTACATGGACAAACAATTGTCACATAGCACTATTTACTGAATAGTGAGTTCATCTCTTCCCTACTGGTCTGCAGTGTCAACACTATTACATATCAGTTTCTATATTAGCATGGAATACAGCATTCACGCTTATTATTCTGTCCTTTGTTTTAGTCTCCTGCTAGTATAACACTATCTTTTTTTATTTTATTTTAATTCTTTATTGTTTAAAGTATTACATATGTCTCCTTTTCCCCCATTGACCTCTTCCTGGCCACTCCTACCTCCAGCACAGGCCCTCACCCCCCTACTGTCTGTACCCATGAGACATTATCTTAATGACTTTACTAGTAAAATTAAGTTGTGCACAACATGGATGAACCTTGAAAACATCATCATCCCATTTATATGAACTATCCAAGGCAAATCTATATACATGGAAAATAGGTTGGTTAAGATGGGAGAATTGGGGAATCGGAGATTAGTTTCTTTTTGAGGTGATGCAAATACTCTAAAACTGATTGTGGTGGTAGTTACACAACTCTGTGAATATACTAAAAACATCAAATTGTACACTTCAGGAAGATGAATTGTATGGTATGTGAATTATAGCTTAACATTGTTTTAAAAAGTTGTGATGTGAGCCCGACCAGTGTGGCTCAGTGGTTGTGCATTGACCCATGAAGCAGGAGGTTACAATTTGATTCTCAATCAGGGCACATGCCTGGGTTGTGGGATGATCCCCAGTGTGGGACATGCAGTAGGTAGCCTATCATTGATCCTCTCTCATCATTGGTGTTTCTGTGTCTCCTCCCTTCCTCTCTGAAATCAATAAAAATAGTTTTAAAAATGAGTTATGATGTGATATAGCAAGTCCCTTTTCTCCTGTTCTTTTGGTATATTTTGTCCTTTTCCATATATCAGTTTGTTAATTTCCACACAAAATTATGTTGTGATTTTGGTTAGAATTCTGTTGAATTTATAGATTAACTAGAGGCCTGGTTCACAAAAATTTGTGCACTCGGAGAGGGTAAGGGGGCGTTCCTCAGCCCAGCCTGTGCCCTCTCGCAGTCTGGGACCCCCCCGGGGGATGTCCACCTGCTGGCTTAGGCCTGATCCCCCAGGGAGCAGGCAGTCAGACATCCCTCTGGCAGCCCGGAAGCCCTCAGGGGATGTCCACTTGCCAGTGGGATTAGGTCTAAGCTGCAGTTGGACATCCTTAGTGCTGCTGAAAAGGCGGGAGAGGCTCCCACCACCTCCACTGTACTGGCAGCCCCTCAGTCTGGCTTGTGGCTGAGCAGAGCTCCCTCTGTGGGAGCGCACTGACCACCAGGGGGCAGCTCTTGCATTGAGCGTGTGTGTGTCATAGTGACCAGTCATTCAGTGGTTCTGCTGTTAGGGTCAATTTGCATATTACCCTTTTATTATATAGGATTATTATATAGGATTTGGGAACGAATGGCATCTGTTTGACATAGTTTCCCTACCTCTGCATGTGGCATTTTACTTCATAAATCTTTTTAAATTGTTTAGTAAACTTGCATCTTTCTGAATAAAGACCATGCACATCTTTTGTTAGATTTATCCTTAAGTAACTTATAGTTTTTATCATTACTATAAATGGTATTTTAAATTACATTTTGTACTTCTCAGTTGCTGGGTATAAGAATATTAAGCTGATTTTTATATAGTGGGTTTGCTGCCCAACAACTTAGTTGAATTCTTTTAATTTGTCTGTAGATTCTCTTTAATTTTCTGACTATAAGCAATTACATTATCTACAATTTTTATTTTTAAATTTGTCTTAATTATCTGGCAAAAATCCTAGTGTGATGTTGAATGATAGAAGGTAGGCATAGCTGGTATCTTGTCTTGTTTCTAATTTCAAAGGGAAAGCTTTGAGAGTTCATCATTAAGTATGATTATTGCTTTAAAGCAGATATTGACAATCCAGCCCAAGGCCTGTATTTACAAATAAAATTTTAGTGCTACATAGCTCATATTGTCCATTTCATGCTACAATGGCACATTTCAGTAGTATGACATAGGCATGATGGTCCTCAAAGAGTTTTAAATGTTTTTTATTTCTATTAAAATATTTAATTTGGCCCTGGCCGGTTTTGCTCAGTGGATAGAGCGTCGACCTGTGGACTGAAGGTTCCCAGGTTCGATTCCGGTTAAGGGCATGTGCCTTGGTTGTGGGCACATCCCCAGTGGGAGTTGTGCAGGAGGCAGCTGATCGATGTTTCTCTCTCATTGATGTTTCTAATTCTTTATCCCTCTCCTTTTCTCTCTATAAAAAATCAATAAAATATATTAAAAAATATTTCATTTGACTCATACATTATTTAAAAGTGTTCTTTCTTGGCCCAGCCAGTGTGGTTCAGTGGTTGAGCATTGACCCAGGAACCAAGAGGTCACTAATTCAATTCCCAGTCATGGCACATGCCAGGGTTTCAGGCTCTGTTCCCAATAGAGGATGTGCAGGAGGCAGCTGGTTGATGTTTCTCTCTCATAGATGTTTCTATCTCTCCCTCTCTCTCTAAAAATCAATAAAAACATATTAAAAAAAAGTGTTCTTTTGAACTTCCAAAGTTTTTTTTCTTCAATGCTAACTCAGTTGAATTGTGGTAAGAACATGCATGTGTATGTCACTGACGCTCTAATATTTGTTGAGATTTGCTTCTAATAGGTAATTTAAAATCTCAAATCAATTAAGTTCGGCACTTAAAATAATTCTAAAATACTGTTGAGGCAAGAACTTAGTGTTGTATTCATAACTCTAGTATTGAAAAATCTATGTTGGAGGGTTAGTATGAGATGACCAAATTTGATTCAAGATAATTGAAATGAAAAGAGAAGCTCCTTGAAAAACCATTTATTCAGACTATCTATATCAATTGTAACTTCAGTAAAAATACCCTTTCTATACTCTTTTTTAGTTTGACATAAGAATTTTAAGTAAAAGCAGATTGAGATGTTTTATTAGTTATATTTTTATTTAATAGATCTGATGAAAAGAAGAACATGAACTGGAAGCAGCTTCCCAAAAAGCCATGCAAAAATTTACTTAGCACCTTGAAGAAATTGTATCCTCAGTTATCTTCAGGTAAATGTGAAGAAAAAGGAACATTTTAATGAAAATTCTTCTTACTTTAAACAATTTTGTTCTGCTTAAAAGAAGTTCCATTACAAAACAAAATTCCAGTAACAAGAAATTAGTATTGTGTTTCATGATTTTTTATGTGTGCTGTCTGTGCTCTGTCTGCTTGAGCATTTCTGTTAGCCCGGGCCAATGATGCCATCACATTAATGGAGAGAGGAATTTCAGGAGTCACAGGCTTTATTTTGATAGTTTTCTTAATTGTTCAGTCATTATACATATGTACATATATATAACATTATATATTAACTAGAGGCCTGATGCATGAAATTTGTGCAAGAGTAGGTCCTCCCAGTCACGGCTGCCTTGGCCCTTGCAGGCTTCCTCCGGAACGTAGTCCAGAAGGCTGTCCGGATGGTCATTCTGCTGTTTAGCCATTCAGTCGATTTGCATATTACCCTTTTATCATTATAGATGTCATATTCTTGTTTTATTTACTAGTTCACCAAAAAACTCAAGAAGGTTCAGCAATTGAGATGACTCCAATTGAAGCAGATTTCTCCTGGCAAAAAAAGATGACTCAACTTGAGATGGAAATTCAAGAGGCATTTTTGCGCTTTATGGCATCCATTTTAAAAGGATATAGATCATATCTCAAACCAATAACAGAGGCTCCTTCAAATAAAGCTACAGCTGTTGATTCATTGTTTGACCGACAGGGTGAGTGGCATTGAAAATACAATTACTTTTTATAAAAAATAATATTTTGTATTTGATATTGCTACCAAAAAATATTTACTACCTAATTTTTAGAAATTAAAATTAAAATATACTTCTGTGTGGTCGTGGTATGATTCTATGAATATAATTTCTTTTTTTATAAATATATATATATATATATTTTTTTAAATTTATCTTTATTGTTCAGATTATTACAGTTGTTCCTCTTTTTTCCCCCATAGCTCCCCTCCTCCCAGTTCCCACCCCACCTTCTGTCCTTGCCCCCCCACTGTCCTCATCCATAGGTGTACGATTATTGTCCGGTCTCTTCACGCACCCCCAACACCCTTAACCCCCGAAAATTGTCAGTCCACTCCCTTTCTATGCCTCTGATTCTATTCACCAGTTTATTCTGTTCATCAGATTTTTTATTCACTTGATTCTTAGATTCACTTGTTGATAAATATGTATTTGCTATTCATAATTTTTACTTTCCTTTTTCTTCATCCTCTTCTCAAAGGATACCTTTCAGCATTTCATATAATACTGGTTGGGTAGTGATGAACTCTTTTAGCTTTTTCTTGTCTGTGAAGCTCTTTATCCAACCTTCAATTCTGAATGATACCTTTGCTGGGTAAAGTAGTTTTGGCTGTAGGTTCTTGCTATTCATCACTTTGAATATTTCTTGCCACTCCCTTCTGGCCTGCAAAGTTTCTGTTGAGAAAT
The DNA here is from genome assembly GCA_004026665.1 of Murina feae. Taxonomy (NCBI): domain Eukaryota; kingdom Metazoa; phylum Chordata; class Mammalia; order Chiroptera; family Vespertilionidae; genus Murina; species Murina feae. The sequence continues at coordinate 10,962 of PVJC01052691.1, forward strand.
CAGCTGACAGTCGTATGGGTGCCCCCTTGTAGGTAACTAACTTCTTTTCTCTTGCAGCTTTTAAGATTCTCTCCTTGTCTTTTGCTCTTGGCATTTTA
>PVJC01052692.1:0-11061 GCA_004026665.1 Murina feae
CACACACACACAGAAGGCACCTGGCAGACTGGGGCCATCATAGGACATCCACTGAGGGGTCCCAGACTGTGAGAGGGCACAGGTCGGGCTGAGGGACTCCCTCCACGCCAAGTGCACAAATTTTTGTGCACCGGGCCCCTAGTTTATTTATATCCACAAATTCCTGGCACACTCATATTCCCATGTAGTATCTACACATATTCTGGAAAATTTCTTAGATTGTCCTCCCAGCATCTTCATCCAACTTATGTGGACCTCACCACTTCAAGCCAAGAGAGGGAACTTCAGAATAACTCAGAATCATGGCTGTTGCCTTCCAGATGGAGAGACTAACATCTGTCTCTTCCCCAGTGGTTGAACTGCAGAAACTCACAGACCCACTCAACCCTGTCTCTGGGGTCCAGCTTGAGAGTCTTTGGTAAAGCTCGTCCTTAGGATTTGGGGACGTAGGTAAGGATAGACTGATGACTCCTCCCACCTGGATGAACCTTTAGAGAAGAGGCTAATGTAACAGCCTGAAATGTTTGGTGAAATGAGTGTGTGTGGGTTTCTCCCAGGAGCCAGATGCATGCTGCAGAAGGCAGCCAGCTGGAAGAATTCCAAAGGGTCTTGTGGAAAGTCTGCCAGGTAAGGAGACTGCGGCCACAGGTAACCCCTGTGATAGAAACTGAGGCAGTAAGTAACTGAGCTGTGAAGTGCTTGCAAATTCAATGTTCTTGGGCTCATATGACTATCAGGATCCCCCTATATTCCCTCTGCTACACTTCTGTATCACTGCTAAACCTGCGCAGGATTTTTGCAGAGGTCTTGCAGTTATCAGCGCTTTGGTTTCATCCATTCGCATTCTGGATTCCTGAGGATACATGCGACCATGTTTTGTTCAAAATGTAGTCTGTGAATTTTTTTTCACTTTCATAATGGCTCCGTTCTTAAGATAGTAGTCAGGGAAATCATAACACCACAGTTATTGTCATCTTGCCCTGATCTGTTAGTCCGATGCTGACCTTCAGAAGAAGCCAGGCCGGTTAGCTTGTAGGATGTCCCCAAACAACCATGATTGTTTTTTCATGATGTCATTTAAACTTTAATCTCTTGTACCTTCTACAGACTTCCAGTTAGGTCTAGAGGGTTGATCAGTTTCAGGTTAAGCATTTTAAACAAAATATTTGATAATTGTCAAGAATACTTCATAAGTGCTACTGTGCTACCCACTACTAATGATGCTAAGTTTTCTATGTAATTAACAAATAGTCTGTAGAGTGACATTTTGCTTCTATTCAAAATCAACCTTTTACAAATGTTTTTAACATCTACTATGGACTGAATGTTTGTGTCTCATCCCTCAAAATGCATATGTTGACACCTAAGCCCCAAGTGATAGTTCTAGGAGGTGGGGCCTTGAGAGATGATGAGGATGGAGCCTTTATGAATGGCATTAATGCCTTTATAAGAAGAGACAAAGGAGCTAGCTTACCCCTTTTTTACCATGTGAGGATACAACAAGAATACAGCTGTCTGTAATCAGGAAGTGGGCCCTCACCTAACCATACTCATACCATGATCTTAGACTTCTAGCCTCCAGAACTGTGAATAATACATTTCTGATGTTGATAAGCCACCCAATTTATGGTATATTGTTATAGCAACTCAAGATGACTAAGACAACATCCCTTGAGGTTCCTTCCCTGAATCAATTATTACATGGAGGTTTTCAAAATAGTGATTTATTAATTATATATATTTTTTCTTTCTTTATTAGGTGACATTCTTCTATAAATAATTGCTGTAGTAAATACTGTGATGCTCTGCTCAGAGCTTCTCTTCAGGGCCAGTACATTATCCCCCAGCTTCTGGGAAAGTCAGCTACTGACCTTACAGCTGAGTCTCTCATTGGGAATGGCCCTCAGATACAGGGAACGGCTTCACTCAGGATTATACACTCACTTCCCACCTCTGCCCAGGAATCAAGCAGTAGTCGATGAGTGTCTGATATTGGAATACAAACATACAGCCCATTCTCCTCAATTTGCTATAATTCTGAAGGGCATCCCAGCTCCACAGCTCCCTGTAGTATTGTCTGAGCCCTCAGTTGTAACTGTATTGCAAGTAAGTTCTCCCTCTGTCCAATTCTATCTTCCTTAGCCTTTACAGATTATTTTTTCTCAGTAAATCTTCTGTATGCAACTCTCAATCTCTGTTCATCTGAAACTCATTTTAAAACAATAAGAGAGTTTTCTCCTTTTTTCTTTTTACCTTTTTGTTCATTTTTAGAGTATCACTGTGAACTTACGGATTTTTGTTTATTTAATGTACTAGAGGCCTGGTGCACAAAATTTGTGCACTAGAGGGGTGTCCCTCAGCCCAGTTTTCACCCTATCCAATCTGGGACCCCTTGGGGGATGTCTGACTGCCAGGATCAGGCCTAAACCAGCAGTCAGACATCCTCCTCACAATCCGGGACTGCTGGCTCCCAACTGCTCACCTGCCTGCCTGCCTGATTGCCCCTAACTGCTTCTGCCTGCCAGTCTGATCACCCTCTAACCACTCCCCTGCCAGCCTGATCAATGCCTAGCTGCTCCCCTGCCAACCCAGTTGCCCCTTCCCTGCCAGCCTGGTTGCCCCTAACTGCCCTCCTCTGCTGGCATGGTACCCCCCAAGTGCCCTCCCCTACTGGTCTGATCGCCCCTAACTGCCCTCCCCTGCCGGCCATCTAGTGGCTGTGGATGCCGCCACCTTTGAGGGCATGGCAGTCAATTAGCATATTCCCTCCTTATTGGCTGTAGGTGCCACCATCTTTGAGGACAGGGCAGTCAATTAGCATATCCCTTCCTTACTGACTGTGGGCACCACCATCTTTGCAATGGTGTGAGGGTCAATTAGCATATTCCCTCTTTATTAGATAGGATTAAAATAAATTGCAGCCATTGTCCTTTTTGGTGTTCAAATGATCTCAAAAGCGGCTAGTGAAGGGCCTTCATGATGTCCCCTATGTCCTTTAGACTTTAAGTGTCCCATTAGTCTTTAAGTGCATTCTTGCTTTCTAGTAGAATAAGATAACGATGCGCATCATACATTCTTCCAGCCCCAGACCCAGAATCTAAAAATCTCTGGTTCCATTTTCATGTGAATGGTGGCAAGAGATCAAGATCTGGGCACTAGAGATAAACTGTTTTCTCTTAATTTCATTTTTTAAGTGTGTTTTTGCTGCTATACAGAAATACAATTTATTTTTTTGTACAAAAATTTGACTGTGGTCACATCAGAATTACAATCAAGTTCTCCTCAATCTCAGTCTATATCAGTTAGAAATGTTTTCAGCTGCAAATAACAGAAAATTGGCTCTCAACTGAGTAGGAAAACAAGATGTTTAATTAGCTCATTTAATAAGGAGTCTGTTGATAGCCAGTCTGTGACTGATATAACACTAGTAGCGTAATGATCCTGTCAGGGACCCAGTTTGTTACTATTTAACCACTTACTAGTTTGTTCTCATGTTTCTTGCCTGGTTCTTACAAGACTACTTGCCTACTCCCAGATATTATCTACATTCCAAGCAAGAATAAAGAGTTTAATGATTAAACTCCTTTCCAAGCTTTGCCTGTTTTATTTGAAAAAGATGCCCTTTCCATAAAATTCCACTTACTCATTATTGGGCAAAACTGTTACAAATCCAAGTCTTCATGTAAGGTAGGTTAAAAAATGGAGCAACTTGGGTCTGTTGGGATTACCCTTTACAAGGAATTTTAACTTAGTTAGAAACCTAACTCCATTTAAAAACCCTTTTCAGTTAAATATGAGTGGTGATCCTGGGCAAGGTTGGTGGCAGGCATAGGCATAAATGTGCAAGGAAATGGCGAAGGGAAATCCTACAGTAAGGACAGGTACAGGAATGGCAACAGTTTGCTCCTAATATTTGGGAAAGAACAATGAAAACTGTCATCACTTACTAGGTGCCTACAGTAGGACGAATCCTGGACTTAGAACTCTGAGATGTTCCTTTGAACAATCAAGACAGGTGTCTGGATAGCTGGACCTCAGATATGACATAGAAGAGGGTCTGAGGCCCAACAGTCCAGGCAAAATATGGGTTGGAAGAATGAATACTGGGCATGACTCTTGGTTCCTAGATGTGAAAGTCACACTAGAAAGTGCTGGCATTGCATGGACAACATCTGCATGCCTGTCACCAAGCCCCATCTGGACAATCAGCCCCTTCTCTTCCTGTGCAAGCACTTGTTCCAGGATATGGAGAGAGTCTGACCAGGGCCAAAGACCAGGTTTTCCTGCAGCTGGGATTTCTCTACTATCATCATAAGACTGTCATACTAATGCTATTAACGTTTTCCTATCTCCGGTTAGTGATGACAGAAAAGATGGTTATCAGGTCGCCTCTCCTCTGGAAATAGATTAATATCTGTGAACCTGGCCATCATTTACAAACGCACAATGATTTCACAGTAGGGGGCAACTCCCCACTCACATTCCCAACAGAAAACTGACTCTTTTCCTGGGACTTCTACACAAGGCTTGGGCAGGCACTTCCCAGGAGAATTCTGGGTTGCAGATTTGGTCATCCAAACCACCTGGGGACTGTTAATTAAGTGGTAGAGGGGAAAGGGAAAGAGAGAGAAACCAGTATGTTGGCTCTAGCACATACTGGTGTGTGCTAGAATTGGGGTGTCTCTGAGTGGGACTCTGCCATGCCTCACCCAAGTTCTGTTTGGTGAGCAGACAGGCACAAGCACTACTAGTAAACACACACCTAGCCTCTTTTCCCCAGATACTGACAGGGAACAACTTTCCTCAAGGGCACTACGGGCTTTTTAGCAGGGTGCCACAGGCTGGCATTAGAGCAGCTGTCTGCTATTTCATGCTGAGTTTTTGTAAGAGCAGAAGCCAGATTTTCTGGGGTCCCTGAAATTGTAGCCGGTAGATCTAGTTCAGGGCACCCGGCATCAGAGTTTCTCCCTCGTTTATGTATGTTGCTACCCTCCCCACAGCCGAGAGCAGCTCCCAGGTCCTCCACGAGGACTGCCCCTGAGTCCCTGACACCAACCCCTGGAGGACTAGCTCCGGGCCCCTGTGCACTGTGAACAGCAGGCGTCGCTATTGTTCTTAGTCGGAGGAGCTGAAGGAAGTGCGTGGGGTGGCTTTGGGAGGATGGACGGACACATAGCCCCTGAGGGACACGGGTGGGGAAGGGGGCTGCAGGAATAGCCCGCTTGCCTCTCGCTGCCCAGAGACCCCTCCCCAGCCTGTCGAGTCCTTGCGGAAAATGGTCGCAGAGAACCACGTCAGACCCACTGTCCCCTAAAGACGCCGAGTTGGTCGTTGCAGGTGGGGGGAAAGGGAAGGTGGGCCGCACCGGTTCTGCGCTTGCGCCCCGGGCTCCAGGGTAACGGGATGACCGAGCGGAAGTGCTCAGCTGATCCCGAGGGCGTGAGGGTTCGCTGCGTGTTATCTGCTCCAAGCTGTCAGTTCCTGCGAGCAAAGTAAGGGGAGGGGGCGGACTTGGGGATGCGCTTCATGAAGGGGGGGGGGTGCATGGGGCGGGGTGCTCAGCGACAGAGCAGGGGTGCGATGAGTATTGCGGGGCGGACTGCGGAGTTCAGCAAGTGATTGAGGGATTCGTTGAGTGCCTAGTAAATGCCCTGTGAGTAGGTACTATGATTATCTTCATTCGATAGAGCGAAAGGAAGAACAGAGAAGCTCAGAAGCCTGCCCAGAGTCACACAGCTAGTGAACCGGGGAAGCATTTCCTTTTTTTTAATTGGTGGAATTTCAGAATCCTTGCTAGACATGCTACCACCCAGTTCTGCTGATGCTGCTGTAATGGGCCTGAGAGCATGGCTTACTAAGCCACAAGTGCTAATCCCTGGTGTTCCAGTGCTGCCACAGGGATCGTAATAACGGTTGTTCTGCCCAACCAGGAAGAGCATGGTAACCAAACCAAAGTCATGAGAAAGGGGGAAGGGATGATGGGGCGAGCCAATGAAGGGCAGAGGGCGCAGGGGACAAAGTCAGTGGTGTCCAGCTCCCTTGGAACTGACCAGTGCTGGGCTCCTCTCCTCCCAGCCCTCTTAACCCCTGTCTGTCTCTTTTCCTCCAAACCACAGCTAGACATCCCTGTCCTCCAGGCTTTGCTCAAGGTCTGTCACCTATAGAGCTCAGTGTGATAATCAGGGATTTGTAATAATTTTCAATTTTTATTGGGCTAGTAATTAGTAGTCACTGTCAAAACTGAGAAATGCAAATACACAAAAGAGGAAAGGTGAAGTCACCATTCAAAGGTAACTGTCACCATTTTAATAAATGCTCTTTCAGACTGCCCTTCCTTAGTGCACACATACCGCTTACCAAATGGCATCACATTGCAGTTGCTTTTTGTAACCTGATTTTAAACGTGTTAAGAAATGAAAACAGGATTCCACACCATTTTTAAAGCCCATGTGGTATTACTATTTTTTATATATATTTTTTACTATTTGTATTTCTTACTTTTTAATGGAGTCCCATTCGCTGGAGGTTTAGTTGAGCCCAAATTTTTACACGGTGGAAACAACTACACTAACATCCTTGAAGCTTTGTACTCTTTGTATTTGCCTTTTTTATGGTAAATTTCCAGGAATAGAATTATTGAGAGAAACGAGATACCAGGTTATTCATAGCTTCTGAGTAGATGTCTTTAAACACAAGTTATACATCTGTCCAGGAAATGGAGAAAATTCCATGTGCAAAACCCATAAGTGCTTAGCAATATCTCAAGGGAATAGACTGACGCTACCAGACCATATTTCCAGATTATTCTACCCAGGGTACAAGGGTGATTATTGTTAGGCTGATGATTATGGTCTCATGGCTGTTTGCACTGATCTTGAACTTCCTAATTCTACCTGTGTAGATCTCCATCCTTTGTCCAGAGCAGAACAGAATGGCTATGTCCCAGGTGAGTGCCTCATGTCCCCCCTACTTTGTTTCCAATGAACTTCGGGCAGCTTTGGGGAATCTATAATGTAACCTTGAAAAATCTGTTAATCCCCTCTCCTCTGGCTGTTTTCTGTTCAACCTGTTGTGCATCCCAGGTTTCTCCAATCCTTGCCCTCCCCCCAAAAGGTATAAGAAAAGATAAAAGACAAAGACTTTTCTCATCTTATTCCTCTGAGAAATTCACCTCGTCTTTCTTCTCTTCCTTCTCAGAGAAGATTGTTTAAATACTAAGAATCATCTGGCTTCTTCCATTTCTTCACTTCCAGTTCACTTTTGCTTTTTCTTTATGTTGAAAAGAATGAAAGAAAATCCAAGCTTAATGTTTTAATATTCATGAAAAATAGTAGGCAAAACAGTCCCCATTTCTTCTCCCCCCAGTACCATGTTCTTCCACAAGATGCCCACTGTTAACAGTTTGGTGATAGCATGGTGTGGATGCATTTACATCAGTTAACTGAAAACAGATACATATGTAATGTACATGTTTTTGCACCAATGCCATCCAGCTCCCATATCCATCTTGCTTTTCCCACCTGATTATATATTCTGGGTGGTGTTCCTCATCCTATATAATAAAAGGTTAATATGCAAATTGTCCCCTTGACAGGGAGTTGGACCAGGGGGCAGGGCCAGCCATCCAACCTCCCGTGTCCCCTCCCCTCGGCCAGCCCAGCCCGATTGGCCCGATCGCAGTGGACCAGCCAGACCCCACCCATGCATGAATTCATGCACTGGGCCTCTACTCAATACACAAAGATTATTTTAGTTCCTATTTTGTAATATGGATGTATCATTTAACTTTTTCTCTATTCATGGATACTTAGGTTTTTAATTTTCTTCTTCTATTATAAACAGTGCCTTTTGAACAACTTTCTAGGTATCTATCCAGTAGTGCAGATATTTATGGAGAATACACCTGGAAATTGGAATTTTAAATCAAAGGTATTCACACTTCAAATTTGCCCTCCCAAATCCTAGATTAATTGCTACTTTCATAAAATTTTAAAGGCCAGGTCATTTTTATGTTCAGCTTTTCCAGGCTCTTGAAAGATGAAAAGGAATTCAATTCATTTTATGAAACCACTTAACCTTACATTTGAAGAAGATACTACAATGTAAATCATAGACCATTTTTACTTAAGAATAGGCATAGTAAAATTCTAAAAATATATTCTAAATAGTGCATTAATGCATTGAATTGAGTATTTTTACAAGTAGTTTGTACATATGATAAAAATTCAAACAAAAGCATTGTTTAATGAAAGGTGAAAAAGAATTCTTCCTGTCCCCCTGATCTCTCAGCTCCTTCATTTTTATACATTCTTCTAGATATCAGGTATGCATATCTATCTATCTTGAAATAAGAATCTTTTTTTTCTTTTTATTTTCTTTTTTATATATTACAGCACATTCTGGTACTTTTCATGATCATTTTTCCCTTTACTGTATTTGGCCAGCCTCAGGTTTTCTCAAATTGGCACTCTTGACATTTTAAGCCAGATAATGCTATATTGTAGGAGCTTGAGTATGCATTGGAGATATTCAGCAACATCAGTGATGTCTACCCTCTTGATGTCAGCACCCCCACCCCACATGGCAATGAAAATTTTTTACAGACATTGCCAACTATTCCCTGAAGGACAAAATCACCCAGGGTTGTACCCCATTTATGAAGTGGCTGATTGATATCCCACTGGCTGGAAATACCATTATATACTTACCTTCTATGATGTACATTTAGGATGTTTTGATGCCATAAACAACATAGCAATACATAGCCATGTACATTAAGGTTTGTGTCCATATCTGACCTGGAAGATAACTTTCTAGAGGTGGGAATTCTAGGTCAAAGGTTGTGAATCTTAAATTTTGACAGTTTAGGGCTTCTAAGCCAGGTGGTCCCCTGTCTTCTCTAGTGAGGTCATGGTCCCTAGCAACTGAGCTATCGTTTGGGAAGAGTGAGAGGAGAGGGTGAGCTGCTCTGAGGGCTCCTACTGACAGCACATGGGGATCAGTGCTCTTCTGCATTCCCTGCTTCCTGTCTCATCCTTCTGCAGAGCTAAGTAAAACTGATGCCATATAATGCCTATTGGAGCCTTGTGGATGCAAAAGGTTTCCTTGAATTCAAGACTCCCAAGTGTTGGTGTGACAGTGTAAAATCCAGAGTGTAAATAAGTGGGTTATTGGTCTCTGACAGGAATCCGGGCACTTAGAAAAGTGAATTTTTGTTTGGTGGTGACAAGCCAAACATAGACCTTCCTTTTTTTAATCTCAATCTGCTGACCAGGCCAGACAGACCCTCCAGCTTCCTGTGTTTTGTGTGTTTTTTTTTTTATTTGTTTTTTTTTTTTTTTGATTGATTAGCTAAGATTAGAACCATTGGTCGTTGTAAAGGAAAATCCCATTGAGTCCCTTCTGTATAAGGGAAAACCCAGTTCCTCCCCACCATGTCTTTCTTTCCTGTATTTTTGTGTGTGTCTCTTTCACTATTCACAGAACACTTTCCTTCTGCCACTTCTGGTCACCAAATGTGTGGAGGTTTTCCTCACAGCAAGCACTTCTCTGTCACCGGGTATCTTACAATCTAACTCAATTTTAACACTAACTACCTAGAGGTAGCATCAGACCCCACAAGTTAAGGGCTCAGTCCCACAGAACTGCCCACCACACCTGTGTTTCTGACCAAGCAGCTATAGATCCCAGAGGTTTCAGTGACTCCCCATCTTGGTTAATTTGCTAGAGTACCTCACAGAACTCAGGGAAACATAGGATATGATAAAGGATACAGATGAGCTGCCAGAAGAAGAGTTACATAGGGTGAGGCCTGGGTGGGTTCTGAATGCAGAAGCTTCTGTCCTCATGGAGTTGGGGGGTGTCACCCTCCCTGTATGTGGGTATGTCCAACCCCCTGGAAGCTCCCTGAATCCCTTACTATAGGAATTTCTTCAAGGCTTCCCCTCATACATACAATCAATTATTAACTCCATTTTCAGCCCTGGTCCTCTTCTGGAGGATGGTGGTTGTGGCTGAAAATTCCAAGTTTCTAATCATGGCTTGGTCTTTCTAGTGACCAGCCCTCCATTCAGGAGTCAATCAAGAGTCACCTCTTTAGAACAAAAGGTGTTCCTAGTGATTTTATCATTTAGGAAATGATAAGAGTTTTAAGAGCTCTGTACCAGGAACCGGGGAGCAGATACCAAATATATATTTTCTCTTATCTCACAGTCATGATTGAGTAGCTGCATTTAGAACTATTCTAGTTCTGTAGTCTCTGTGTCAGCCCCAAGGAGAATTTACAGCTTCCTCTCTGTTCACAGTCTTCTCTGTCACTGTCCTCTGAGGGCTGACAACCCTTCTTCCCTTTCACTTTCCCTCCCTCCCTCCCTCCCTTCTTTCCTCCCTCCTCCTTACATATGAGTTTCTTAGTGTTGTTCTTTTACCTCTGCTATACTGAAGCTCCTTCCATTCAGGAGGTGTTTGTTTTTATTAATCTTTATATCCTTGGAACTTAACTGCTTGGTCACTATTCAATAAATATGGGTTGAAAGAATGAATTTCCAGGGTAAGATCTGTATTTTTTCATAAAGCTTAAAATAATTTTGTTACATAAACACTTTATATCCTATACTATGTCAAATTGTGGACAGTGAACAGCATAGGGACAATTATATAAAGGAAAGCAATGCAGTGTCCTGTATTAAAATGTAGGTGTGAAGACCTGACTAGTGTGCTCGCTCAGTGGTTAGAGCATCAGCTTGTGCACCAAAGGGTCGCAGGTTCAATTCCCAATCAAGGACAGGCACCTGGGTTCACTCCCAGCCCTGGGTTGGGGTGCAGGTGGGAGGCAAGCAACCGATGTGTCTCTCACATCTCTCTCTCTCTCTCTCTCTCTCTCTCTCTCTCTCTCTCTCTCTCTCTCTTTCTCTCTCTCTCTCTTTCCCCCTCTCTCCCTCCCTCCCTTCCACTCTCTCTGAAAAGCAATGGAAAAAATATCCTCTGGTGAGGATTAACCAAAAAAAATGTGGGTGTGGAAACCAGACCACATGGGTTTTAATCCCTAATTCCTAGGTGTGT
>PVJC01052693.1:0-11197 GCA_004026665.1 Murina feae
ATCCATCTGTTGCCTCCCTAGGTGCCCTGACCCGGGGTGGAATCTGCAACCTAGGTATGTGCCCTGACTGGGGAACCTAACCAGCAACTTTTTTTGTGCACCAGACGAGGAGCCAACCAATTGAGCCACCTGGCCAGGGCAAAATTTTGTAATATATTAATTAAAGAGAAAAAATAAAGCATAGTAATAAGAAAGATGTAAACCTGCACACGTGTCATCCACCCCACCTGGATATTCTTGCCAGTGTGACAACAAAAATAATGACTGTGGATAGTGGCCTGCGATGAAAATCAGGGCAGGACCTGTGTGAGAACCAAGTGGATGACGCGAGCCCGCACCGCAGCCGACTGCAGTTCAGTCTGAGCAGTAGCTGCCTGTTTAAAACACGGTGCCCGCCAGTTGTTGCCACTGGATCTTTTCTTTTTTTTTTTGCGTGTGTATATATTATTATTTTTCAACTACAGTTGATATTCTTTTTTTATTACATAAAGTATTACAAAGATTAGTACATATATCTCTTTTTCCCCTGCCCTTCCCCCAGCCTCCCCTACCCCCCCATCTTGAACTGCTCAAACATTTGTTGATATAGCTCAAACACTCCATAATGCTACAAGCAATATTAACTATTTTTATTGATATGTAACACATGTAAAGTCCACTAATTGTAAACTGCTCAGTGAATTTTTACATATGTTTTAACTTGTCTAAAGTTTTACATATGTCTCCTGAATTTTTACATATTTATATGTTATGTGACCACCATTTCCAGCCTCAAGATCAAGTGTATCTCCAGCGTGCCATTAGGCTCCTTTCTTGCCCTTTTCCTAACACTACACCCCTAACGGTCTCTACTATTTGACCTCTATCATATAGATTAGCTTTGCCTCTTCTTCAGTGGAACCATAAAGTATGTATTCTTTTGTATGTGGCTTATTTTTCTCAATATTATGCCTGTGAGTCATCCATGTTACATGAAACAGTAGCCCCTTCTGTTCAGTGTTTTACAGTATTCCATTGTCTGTATGTACTACAATGTATCTATTCTACTCTTGATGGGCATTTGCAATGTTTCCAGTTTTTAGCTATTATAGAGAAAGCTATGTACAGTATTGTACAAGTCTTCTAGTGGGCCTAAGCACTCATTTATTGGTTAATTAGCTGTCTGATGTGAGAAACATCAATTTGTCTTTATGAGCACATCATGAATTCTGTATACTTATGCGCAGAACTGCTGGTTTAAAAATTTACAATGTACAGATTTAGCCTCATGTAATTTTTTAGGTGTCTCTCCATAGAGCACTTGTATTCAGAAATTAAATCATTCAGGTATTTGGCAGTATGGAACACTTCAACATATCCTTGAAGATTTGAACTGGTTTTTTTTTTCTGTTCATCATATCTTTGTCTTTTGGGGATTTTATCAGTTCCTCAAGCTTTCTTTTTTTTTTTCATTTTAAATAAGTTTATTTAAACAACAAGACACTTGAAGGAAAAACTAGGATTCATTTTTTTTTTCTTTTGGTAATTTATCCCTATTTAAGGACAAATTACTCTACATGTAACTGCTACATACAAAAACAGTTAAAAAATTGTCCTTGATTTTACAATGATAAATTAAAAACATTAAAATTCGCCCTGGTCGGTTTGGCTCAGTGGATAGAGCGTCGGCCTGGGGACTGAAGGATCCCGGGTTCGATTCCAGCCAAGGGCATGTACCTTGGTTGCGGGTACATCCCCCGGTGGGGGGTGTGCAGGAGGCAGCTGATCGATGTTTCTTTCTCATCAATGTTTCTAATTCTCTGTCCCTCTCCTTTCCTCTCTGTAAAAAAATCAATAAAGTATATTTAAAAAATAAAAATAAAAACATTAAAATTCTCCAAACAAGGTATACAAGGATTTTTATGTTGTTTTTTGATTAAACAGTGAGAGCAAAATAACTTACTGAAATATAAAGATAAGAGCTGAATTAGCATGGCAGAATGTGTTTTCAGAGAACCAGTGTTTTGTTTCCACCCATCTCCATTTGATGTCAATCAAAACATACCATTGGCCATTTTGTTTTTTTAAAATGCACGTGTCCACATTCATCAGTTACTTTATGTACAATAAAGGAACGGAGAAGAGGAAAATGAAAGAATAGAGAAAGCTGTACTAGTATGCAGTAGTCAGATCTGTTGAAACCAAATTGCAGTTTTCTAACTGGAATGTCCTCTTGGTCTGGAGAACAGAGTTCTTGGGTAAAGTAGCAGCTTCCCTTTTTTGTAAACACCGCCTGTCTGCTGCTGGGACACATCGATTGTATTTTTATCCTCCATTTCCCACTGTGCAGGTGCCTCTTTCTTTTCTTCTTCTCCTTCGTCTTTTGTTAATCCTTACTCGAGGAGATTTTTCCACTGATTTTTTTTTTTTTAGAGAGAGTAGAAGGGAGGGGGTGAGACAGACAATCTCGTCTGATTGATGTGAGAGAGACACATTGATTGGTTTCCCCCCAAATGTGGCCCTGGCACATGCCCAACCAGTGCCAGGGATCTAGCCTGCAGCAGAGGTATGCGGCCTTGACCAGAACTGATCTGGGACCCTTCAGTCCCTGGGCCAACACTTTACCCATTGAGCCATACTGGCTGGGGCAGGTGTGTCTGTTTCATTGAATCAAATCAAAATCTGACCTGCCTCACTGACAAACCGTCGTCCACAATAGATTTTCATTCATTTACTAAGTGGTGTATGCCTCTTAATCTTAAACTGCACCACAGAACCATCCTGCCCCACCACCTTCAAAATAATATGATCATTGTTCTCAGTCTTAATTCCTTCCTTGGGTCTTCCGTTGGTCTCAGCCAGTGCTGGAGTCTCCTCAGCTGCCACTTCACAAAAGAGGTATCAGGTCTGCATCAAAGGTGCACACAAGCAGCACCAGAAGCAGCACAGGTGGAGGAGGGAGAGGGCACGAGCACCCTATGCCAGGTCCTCAAGGTTTTTTGTTGTTGTTAATCCTCACCCAAGGATACTTTTCCATTGATTTTTTTAGGGAGAGTGGAAAAGAGAGAGACAGAGAGAAACATTGATGTGAGAGAAACACACTGATTGGTTGCTTCTTGCATGTGCTCCAACCAGGGAGGAGCCTGCAACCGAGGTGTGTGCCCTTGACCAGAATTGAACCCAGGACCCTTTGGTCCGCAGTCCGAAGCTCTATCCGCTGAGCCAAACCGGTTAGGGCCCTCAAGGTTTTTATTAGTGTTTCTCTGTGGCTCTCAGTAAGCTCTTCAAGCCTGGCCAGTGTTGCTCAGTGGTTGAGCATCGACCTGTGAACCAGGACGTCATAGTTCAATTCCTGGTCAGGGCACATGCCCAGATTGCATGGAGGAGGCAGCCAATCAATGATTCTCTCTCAGCATTGATGTTTCTCTCTCTCATTCTCCCTTCCTCTCTGAAATCAATAAAAATATACATATTTAAAGAAGCAGCTCTTCTATTTCTTCCACAAGCCACCACTATCCACTTGCTAGGCCACAATGAAACAGCGAGCTTCATTCCTTTGTTAATGAGATATCCTTAATATCCTAAACACATGCTTCCCAACATGCATGGCCTGTTTTAGGCTTGATTGTTCCCTGTCTGTGTAATATAAAGGATGCAGCTGGCAATACTGAAGAACTTCCAACTCTTCCAGCTTATTATCATATTCATGGTGAGCATTCATGGCTCGGAGGAGGAATCTCAGCCTCATGGTGTGGCTTTGAAACTGCAAATCAAGCTTAGATCAGCAGAGTGAAGGATGGGGTGATGTACGGAGGAAGACTTCGATGTCTTTATGAGCACACTCATGAAGTACGCGGTACCTTAGCATGGGACTGCTGTCTGCAATCAACAACACACCAAAGCCAAGGCCTTTCTCTTTTAGGTCCTAGTCTCCTAAAACCAAATAGGAAAAGTGCTGCAGTCTCCCTGGACTTCGCATTTGATTGCTACAGTACAAGCAAGAAATATTTTGTTTTCCCTTACGGTACTGGGATCTGTATCCCCGCAGAACATACTGGGCTTCATTAAATACATGAGAGATGGGGGGGGGGGGGTCATAAGGGTATTCGCTACCTTCAAACCAGGGCCTTGTGTATCTAGTTTGGAAACAAAGGCAGTGGGGCGTTTTCCTCCTGGAAGATACCAGGTTCATGATATTCTGGAAGGTAGCCCTTTGGCCAGGAATTCTCAGTAGCTCTGGATGGATTTTGCTGCCTGTTCCTCCAGATACCGCTTCATCAACAGTTTGCACGTTTTTGAGGTTAAGGTGGTTTCTAAAACTCTGATGTCAGCTGTGGTTGGTTGGGAAATCCACCCAAAGGCTGTCTTCTCTGGCAGGAGGTTTCAACTGTGGATTGAGACCAAGAACTTTTCTTTTCCCTCCTTTTTTTTTTTTTTTTTTTTTGCCACATACTGCCATTGTTAGTAACAGATTTCTGGTTCATTTCTTCCAGGCATAAACTGAGTGCTCTTTCAGTCTTCATTAAAGAGTTACCAGGGGACCCTTTCCCTTTCCCCTTCCCCAGGTGGGAGTCTGTGCTTGGTCTTCAATAAATTTTCACCTTTGCTATACAACAAGAAAAAAAAAAAAAGTTATCACATGAACTTTGCTGTCACTGGGGTAGCTGTAGGAGAACTTTATGTCTGGCTTCACAAATGTGTTGAATTTTGGTTGCATGTATGGATGGATTTCCTGAGGTCGCATTTATGTGCCACACGGGCGCGGGCATGCCAGCCCTCCGCGAGGAAGCACGTTCTCTCCAGCACGGAGGGCCTGCGGGGAACGGGGCCGGAACGCCGTCAGGTGCTACTGTTATACGAGAGAAGGCATCTTAAAACACTGGAATCACGCCCTGACCAGTTTGGCTCAGTGGATAGAGCATCGGCCTGCAGACTAAAAGGTCCCAGGTTCGATTCCGGTCAAGGGCATGTACCGTGGTTGCGGGCACATCCCCAGTGGGAGGTGTGCAGGAGGCAGCTGATCAGTGTTTCTCTCTCATTGATATTTCTGTCTCTTTCCCTTCCTCTCTGTGAAAAAAATCAATAAAACATATTAAAAAAAAAAAAAAAAAAAAAACCACTGGAATCACAGTCAGCTTCCCAAGATACACACAGCGAAAGGCCCAGAACCGGTGCCCAGAGAACACAGTCCAGCCCACCAGCGCACCCCCGCGGCGAACGGGGGCGGGCGACCTCCTGCCCCGTTCAGTGAGCGCTGCTGAGCTCACCGAATGTCTACGACCTCATTGAAACCTCACAACAAAGCCACCCCAACTTTTACAGATCCCGCAACCGAGACTTGGAAAGGTGAAGCGACACGCCATTCTGCAAACCCCCAGGGCGGTGACTAGCTGGCGACGGCAGAAAATGTCAGCCGCGCCCTGCGCTGCGGAAGCCAGTTACGTAAGAGCGCGGGCGGGCGCTGACTCCGGACCCGCGGGCGATCACGTGGGCGATCACGTGGGCGGGCGGGCGGGCTGCGGCCCGAGAGGCTCGCGCGCCCCCCAGCGGCCGCGGCCGATGCTGGGGCCTCCTCAACCCGCTTCTCCCGGCCGCCATGGGGCCGGGAGCCCTTACCCTAGGGCCCCGCCCCGAACCGCCGCTTCCGCCCAGCCAACCTCCTTCCGGCGCCGGCGTGCGCGTCTCGAAGGTTCTGTCCCGGAACAAAGGCCCCAGGGCGGAAGCGAGGCCCCGGAGCCGGCGGTCGTGGAGCGGTAGCCCGGGCTGCGGAGTGGCGTGGGAGGGACTAGTGCTTCCTTACGCTTAAAGGGCTCTTCTCCTCCGTCCTTTTTCTTTGCTTCCCTTCCCCCTCTCCTTTCCGCTCTGCCTGGGGACCCTCGGCGGGGAGGATCGTTTCTTCGCCCTGGAGGAGGGGCTGCAAGTAGGGACGCAGGTTACGTTAGAAACTGCGGGAGGAAGAGCACACCTACTGCAAACAAGGCATGCCCCTGCCACTCCTCCCTAATCAGTCATTGGAAGTCTTACGTGCCAAATCTAATTCCCTTTGGTTTATCCTTGCTAATTTTTAAGAATATATTTTTGCTATTGATTTCAGAGAGGAAGGGAGAGGGAAAGATAGGAACATCAATGATGAGAGGGAATCATTGATGAGCTGCCTCCTGCAAGCCCCACGTTGGCCATCTAACCCCGACCTCCTGGTTCCTAGGCCAGCACTCAGCCACTGAGCCAGCAGGCTGGACTATCCTTGCTAATTTTTAAAATACTGCTTCAACTTTTTGGTTTTGTTTTCCTTCCACCTTTACATCCTTCAGGACCTCTACTTTCTAGTGAATCCTAACCGGATGTCTCCCCGGTTTGTCCTTTGCTCACTCCTCTTCAGTGATTCTCAAAGTGGAGGGAGGAAGTCAGCATATTTCATCTATAAGGGCAAATCCAAATTGAGGGGAGGGTGCCTTTGATTACTTCTATAATCCTCTCTGAGGATATGTTTTTATTGATTTTAGAAAGAATGAGAAACTATCGGTTGCCTCCCATACTCCATCTGACCCGGATTAAACCGGAAACCTAGCCCTAGCCAGTTTGACTCAGTGGCTAGAGCATCTGCCTGCAGACTGAAGGTCCCAGGTTTGATTCTGGTCAAGAGCACATGCCCATGTTGCAGCTCAATCCCCAGTGCCAATCAATGATTCTCATCATTGATGTTTCTGTCTCCCTCTCCCTTCCTCTCTGAAATCAATAAAAATATCTATATATATAAAAGCCTAAGCGACCATTATGACCCGTCAACTGGTCACTATGACGATACACTGACCACCAGGGGGCAGATGCTCAATACAGGAGCTGCTCTCTGTTGGTCAGTGCACTCTCACAGCCAACTTCCTGCCTCCCTCCCCACAGCCAGCCCTGATCAGCCCTGATCATCGGCCAGGCCAAGGGACCCCAGCCATGCACGAATTCATGCACTGGGCCTCTGGTATACGTATAAAGACAAATTGTGTTGACTGCTAGCAAGAAAAAGCATGAAACTGTAAGAGGGGATTCTATTTGGACTGGTATCAGGAAAGGCCTGAGGAGGTCCTGTTTAACCTGAGGTCTGGAGGCTGAGCAGAAGTTAGTTGAGTCACACACAGAAGAGTATAAGTAAAAGCCCTGAAAAGGGAGGGAGCTTGGTGGTAGAAGGAACTGAACAGAGGCTGTGTGGCCCAGGTGTGGCTCAAGCCCAATAGCAAAGGTCATTAAAGACCTTGCTGGGCTTTGCATATAGGCCATGGTGATGAGTAGGTATTTTATCCTAAGAGAAATAGGAAAGCCTGAGGGGGTTAACATAGTGGGTTCTCTTTACAATTGAAAAAGCTCACTATGGCTGCTCATGGAAGACAGTTGGATGAGAGAAAAAGTAGAATCAGGAAGACTACTTAGGAGGCTACTGTAGTAGTTCCAGGG
Source organism: Murina feae (assembly GCA_004026665.1). Classification (NCBI taxonomy): domain Eukaryota; kingdom Metazoa; phylum Chordata; class Mammalia; order Chiroptera; family Vespertilionidae; genus Murina; species Murina feae. Next base: position 7,423 of record PVJC01052693.1, read on the forward strand.
ATGGTGATAGTAGTTTGGGCCAGAGAGGTGTGTCAGAAGGAGAGAAGTAGAGGGATTCAAGATACATTTGGAGGTGGAACAGATCACACTTGGTGGTAGATTAAATGGGGGCCAGCCCTGACTGGTTTGGCTCAGTGGATAGAGCGTCGGCCTGCAGACTCAAGGGTCCCAGGTTTGATTCCGGGCAGGGGCATGTACCTTGGTTGCGGGCACATCCCCAGTGGGAGGTGTGCAGGAGACAGCTGATCAATGTTTCTCTCTCACTGATGTTTCTGACTCTCTATCCCTCTCCCTTCCTCTCTGTAAAAAATCAATAAAATATATTTTTTTTTAATAAATAAATAAATAAATGGGGGCCAGTGGAGGAAGGTGTCACTGAGGAAGAAAAAATAACAAGGATGATTCAGGTTTCTGGTTTCAACATCTGAATGGTAATATAGAAAATGCTGGAAAAAAAGCAGGTAGGGGGGAAGATACAGGATTTGTTTTTAGATATGATAAGTTTGAGATGTCTGTGAGTTTTAAAAGCAGAAGAGTAGGTTAGCTGTATAAGCCTTGGACTGAGATGTTTTACTGATTTCAGAGAGGAAGGAAGAGTGAGAGAGAAGTAGGAACATCAATGACGAGATGGAATCATCGATTGATCCCGAAATCTGAGCATGTGCCCTGACCGAGAATTGAACAGTGATCTCCTGGTACGTAGGAGGTCAAGCACTGAGCCAGGCCGGCCGGCTGGCTGGCAGTTTGGTTTCTTCTGAGGCCTCTGTCCTTAGCTTGCAAATGGCTACTGTCTTGTGTCCTCAAAGGCTTTTTCTTCATGCATGCACACCTGTATCCCAATTTCCCCTTCTTCTTTTTTTTTTTTAAATATATATATATTTTTACAGAGACAAAGGGAGAGGGATAGAGAGTTAGAAACATTGATGAGAGAGAAACATCCATCAGCTGCCTCCTGCACACCTCCTACTAGGGATGTGCCCACAACCAAGGTACCTGCCCTTGACCGGAATCAAACCTTGGACCTTTCAGTCTGCAGGTTGACGCTCTATCCACTGAGCCAAACCCAGTTAGGGCTCCCCTTCTTATTCTGATACCAGTCAGATTGGATTTGGGCCCACTTGATCAGCCTAATTTTATCTTAATTATCTTTCTGAGGTATTCCGGGTGGGAGTTAGAGCTTCAACATATGGATTTGGAGAGGACACAATTCAGTCCATAATAATTTTACTATTTCCTAAGCTCTTTAAGTTATTTACCTCTACTTTATCTGTGTGGTCATGTATGGAAATACCATACTATGAATTGCTAGCTTGAAATCAGCCACCATAGTAATATTTACTCCAGAGAAATAAGCAAATGCTAAAAATTAGGGCTTTTGTTCTCCCCGCAGAGAGCCTGTTGTTAAACATTTACTAGCACATCACAGCTATTAATGTTATTTAGTCTTCAGAATATAATTTGAATGTGAAAAATGGGAAACATGTACACACACACCTTTTGTTGAAATGCTGCAAACGATGGCTGGTAAAGATTCAAAGAAAGTAACAGGTGTTATCAAGATGTTTTCCACTGAGTCACAGAAATGCTAATCAAATGGTATTGAAACATTTATTATTTCACATAAAAATAAATCCCAGGGTAACTGAGGCTTCTGAAAAAGAAGATTCCTTGCTCCTGTGATAAAGCAGCAAAAAGGAACTCTCCCTATCTGAATGTGACTGCTTTCAACCGGGTCCCTCATTGCTACCCACAGCCGCCACAGGACATGAGAAGATTCAGCCATTGGAGAAGAAAGTACTGTGGCTTGCAGTTCTGGAGGGCATGGTGAGGCAAAATGATCAGTCCTCTTGAGGCTCAGCTCTAGCCCCCATCTCCAGTGGTGTACTGGACCTTCCATAGGGATGTTCCACCACCATCGCAGTCTCAGTGAATTCCAAAGACAGGAATCATCTTCTGCAGTTCAGACCTCTCCCCTCCTTTCACTGCCAAAACTGTTTTCCAGGAACCTAGATTCAGCCAGACCTTGGATGTATTTCTCTTCTCGATACCCTATGTCTATTAATTATTGAGCCCTGTTGATTTTCCCTCTCTATCCCACCTTTTTACTCCAGACCCTTATCATCCTCAGCTTCCCATTCTTTATGCTTTAAGATTCTTCCATTTTGAATTCTTCCAGCCATTCAATGAATCATATTTCATTGAATGTATCTGAATTTCCTATATATTTTAAGAAGCAATTGGGGCTGCCGCTTGCACCCACTGATGGCATCGAGTGATCGGACCGGCACCAGGCGCCAGCAGTGGGTGCAAGCAGGGCCAGTGCTGGCAGTGGGTGCGAGAGGTGGCTGCCGGCCTTGATCGCCCTTCAGGAGTGGGGGGGGGGGGAGCCCTGAGGGGCGATTGGGGCCAGTAGCCACCACTTGCACCCACTGATGGCACTGAATGATTGGGGCCAGTGCGAGGCACTGGCAGCGGCTGCGAGTGGCGGCTCTGGTGCCAACTGCAGGTGTGAGTGGGGCCGGTGCTGGCAGTGGGTGGGAGCACCCTCTCTGGTGCTGGCAGCAGGTGCAGGTACCCAGTGGGACTGCAGTGCGCAAGAGCAAAGAATTTTCAGTAACCACCAGAGACTTGCCCTGATGATAGCGACCAGTGCCCCACCTTGGTCTGGTGCCCCTGCTCACCTGCTCCACCATCCCGCTATGACCAATGCCTGCCATGTTCCCTGCTCTGCCTCCTGCTGCTAATGCCCACCGTGGTCCATGTGCGCCCCCTGGTGGTCAGCACACATCATAGTGACTGGCTGGTTGTTCAGTTGTACTGGCTTTCAGTCTATTTGCATATTAGGGATATATATATATATATATATATATATATATATATATATATATATATATGTAAAAAATAGTCAAATCTATAAAGACAGAAAGGGGATTAGTGGTTGCCAGGGGCAGGAGTGGAAGGGAGGATTGGAACATGATGGCTAAGGTGTAGAGGGCTTCTTTTTAGGGTAATGAAAATGTTCTAAATTTAATTGTGGTGATGGTTGCACAACATCACCACAATTAAATTTAGGACATACTAAAAGCCATTGACTTGTACATTTTAAATGGGTAGATTTTATGGTATGTTAGTTATATATTAATAAAGCTTTTGAAAACAAGCCTGTGAGGGAGAAAAAAGGGAAGAATGAATATCAGATAGGCAAGAGGCAGTTTCTGCCAGTTAGTATCCAAATCAAAAAGAGTAACAAATTTTAAAAATTAATGACATAGCAGGAACATGAAAAAGGATATGAAAAGGCAATTTGTAAAATAAATATAAACAAATACAAATACATGTACATACAAAAAGAAACAACTGCAGCAATAATGCAAACTTGCCTTAGCCATTTTGGCTCAGTGGATAGAGCACTGGCCTGTGGACTGAAGGGTCCCAGGTTCCATTCCGTTCAAGGGCACATGCTCAGGCTGTGGGCTCAATCCCCAGTAGGGGGTGTGCGGGAGGCAGCCGATCAATGATTCTCTCTCATCATTGATGTTTCTCTCTTTCCCTCTTCCTTCCTTGCTGAAATCAATAATCTAATATAATAAAAGAGAAACATGCAAATTGACCATTACCACCAGCCAATCAGAGCAGCTGTATGCAAATTAACCCAGCCAAGATGGGGGCTGGCAGGGCGGCTCTGCACTGGGAGCCTCCATGGCCGGCGGCATAGCTGTGCCAGGTGTGTCAGCTCAGTGGGAGTGGGGGTCTGGCCTGGGGCCTCCTCGGGGCA
>PVJC01052694.1:0-11028 GCA_004026665.1 Murina feae
CAGAGGGTCGCAGAGGGTCGGAGCCCTCGGGCCTCGCATGGCCAGCCCTGCCCTTGGTCCCGGCCCCTGTGGACTAGGGGCTCCAGTGTACCGTAGCCTCCCAGGTGCCTCCACTGCTGGCCAGGGATCCCCCGGCCTTCTCGTCCCCAGAGACTTGGAGGTGTGGGTCCAGATGCTCTGCCCCCCGCATCCTCGGAGTCCCTGTTGCTCCTGGGGGTGCAGGGAGCCAGCTTAGGGTTGGCGGCACACCCCCCCCCCCCGGCTGTTTGCTGACCTGTCACGCCAACCTGGGCACCAAGCCGATGCCATTCAGCTCAGGCTGGTGTGGGCGGGCCCTGTGCTGCTCCCCCAGATCCCAGGTGGGCGCCACCGCCTGGGCATAGACGGGCGAGGAGTCCTCGGGCTCCGTGAGCTTTATCCCACAGCTGCCCCATCCTCCCTGGTGCCCCCAGGGCAGTGCCAGGCAGGGGGCTGGGCTGCCTGCTGGAGGCGATGTACCCCTCCCCTACCCCTGTGTACCCCCAGGGAGGTTGGCGGGAAGCTGTGGGGAAGCCCATGGTGCTTGTGGTCCTGGACAGGAAGCCGGGCTGGGCATGGGGGGGGCGGGGAGCCAATGAGATGAGGTTCTGGGGTAGTGACCAGACTCCCTGGCCCAGCCCAGCCTCCTTGTCCCACCTGCTGGTACCGTCCCCTCCCCCCACTGCCCACGCCACCTGCCCAGCGTTCTCAGAGCGCCTGCCCCCTGCCCACCTCCCTGTGCTCAGGTGAGGCTTGTGGCCTCCCTCTGCCCGTGACCTGTGTGTGGTCGTCCAGCAGGGGCGTCAGGAGGTTCGAGGGGGACGGGGCACGCGGGGGCTCTTCTGGGCAGGAGGCTTGGGTGGGAGTCGGTTGATGTCTGCTGTGGCTAAGGATGCCCCTGCTGAGCCCCGTGGGGTGCATCCGGGACCCCTGCCCCACCCTGGCCCCAGTGGTACTGCCCCTGCAGGTGAGGCCCCAGCACCACAGCTCACCATGTGGAGGAAAGCATCCCCGAGGCCTCTTAAAAGACAAGCTCTGTGCAGACAGGAGCTACGCCAGCCCTAGGCAGGTCTCCCGCATGGGAGGCAGCCGGGCGCCTGGCAGCAGGGGGAGTGGCTGGGGGCCGGGGCTGGGGCGGGAGGGGGCGCCTGGTGGGTGGGTCTCCAGCCTGAGACCAGCTCCCCTCCCTGCAGCACCTCCGTGTGGGGGTCCCCCTGTGGGAAGGTGCACTGGTTCGTCAGGGCCCCACACCCTGGAGATGGGGAAACTGAGGCACGGGGAGACCGAGTCAGCATGCCGGGTCCTGCTCCCCGCAGCAGCCATGGGGCAGGTCTGAGGCAGCTGGGCGGGTGGGGGAGGGGCCCCTGCTTCACTGGAGAAATGAAGTCGGGGGGGGGGGGGCGCAGAGGCACTTAGGGCCTGGTGCTGGGACGGCTCTGAGCGCCCTGCCCGCCGCCTGTCTGTCCCCCCCGCAGGGCCGCCCAGAAGCTCAGCCTGGCCAAGCGCAAGAAGCCTCACCCGCCACCGGCCCCCGCCGCCCGAGGTGCCTCCCCCTACCCCACGGACTTCAGTGGGGTCCTGCAGCTGTGGCCGCCCCCCGTACCCCCCTGCCTGCTCAGGGCCGCCTCCAAGGCCAAGGACCACCCCAGCAGTGCCGGAAAGGTAGGCCTGGCCTTGACCTGGGGTGACCCCTGGCAGAGCTTCTGCCTCCTTCCCCAGGTTGGGGTACAAGTGGGAAGACGGGGGCCCGGGCCAACCTTGTTGGCTCCAGGTGGTGGCATGGAGCCTGGGAGACAGGGTGGGGTGAGGGCAACGGGCGCGGGGCGCAGGGCTGCATGCTGGTCTCATGTGGGGCCGGACAGCCAGGCCGTCCTGGGCTAGGGGCTGGGGTCTGACCCCAGGAGCCCCGTTGCCTCGCCCTGTTGGGGCTGGGGCTCTCCCGCCTGGGTAAAGGGGGGACGTGTTTCGGTTCCGATGGGAAAACTGAGGCCCGCGGGGGAGAAGGGCCGGCCGCCCTGGCTCTGCGCCCTGGGCCCTCGGGGTTGCGGGTCACGCCCCGGCCCCGATCCGGACCCTGTGTGTGCGAGATCCGTGTGCACACTCGGGTTCACGGCCCACTTAGTGAGCTGGGCCCTTGTGCCCGTGGAGGTGGCATCGGTGCCGCCGGGAGCCTGTGGAGGGGGCCCTGGGCCGGGGGGGGGGGGGAAGGGGGGCGTGGAGGCTGCCGGCCAGACAGGGCAAGCTGGCTTTGGGGAGAGACTTTCCACACCTGGACCAGGCTGTGACCTTGGCCTGGTCGCTTGGCCTCTCTGTAGTGTCTGGGCTCTGTCTGCAGGCGGGTGGGTAGGGACGGGCTGGGTCTCAGGTGGGTGGCGGGAGGGTTCTCACCGGGCACCCGCAGGCCCCCCACTCCTCCTGGGCAGGGTCCTCTCTTCTCTGTGAGTGACTCTACCCCCACCCCGCCGTCAGTCCTGCCACCGTCCACCCAGGGCCTCTCTCTGCCTGTCACCGCCTGTCATCTGCACCAGCGTCACCTTCAGAAATGCGTCCTGAAAGGCATTTAATACCGTCTCGGGGAGAAGTTAGCTTAGGCTCCAACCTGACGTTAATGTGGCGCTGACAGTAATTCATCATCCTGCCGTCACCTGGGCGCCCCCCCACCTCACGCTGGGCCACCCCTTCGCGGAGGAAGCCCCTTTTTATGCAAAATACGTGTTTCCTAACCACAGCTCTGGGGTGCCCTGTTCTGCACGGAACGTTATGCTCGCGGACGGTGGCTCCTCGCGGCAGGGCCGTTAGCCGGGCCGCGGCTGCCCGAGGGCTGTCCCCGCCAGGAGCCTGCAGCGGCCGGAGCTCGCACCGAGCAAAGTGGCCCCAGATGACGGGGCAGAGCGCGCGGCGGCCGCGTGGCCGCGGCGTTCGGAAATGAAATAGTGGCGTTCGGTGGCCAGGGAATAAAAGAATCGATTTGGGCTAATGGAGCCGGTGGAGGAGCCGCAGGAAAGTGCCCCGTGTGTCCCCGAGGACGGGCACGCAGCTTGCGGGGCGCCTGTGCACTCGTGCCCCACGCCTGGCGGGGGTGGGGGGGTGGGAGGGGAGGGGTAGCCGTGGCTCCCTCGTACACGGCCCGCGGGAAACCGACGTCGCTCGTGACGGATCCGTCACTTACAATTAAGTCCCCGAAAAATCGCGGCTGAGATGAGCCTGGTGGTTGGGTTGTCGCTGTGGTGGGGGCCATAGTGCGGGACGAGGGTCGTCCCCAGAAAGTAGGCTGCTGCCTTTCCCTGCGGGCAGGGGCCTGGCTCAGAGGCTCCCCCATCGGAACCTTGCGGGGCGCAGGCTGTACACCGGGGCGCGCCGTGGGGGTTGCTTCGGCAGGTTTGGCATCTTGGTTCCAGGCCTCCACCCTCGGCCTCCGGTTCCCGCGTGGGCTGGGCCAGCCTCCAGGACGCTGTTGCGTGCAAGGGCACACGTTTCTGCATCTGTTTTTGTTTTTGTTTTTTTAAATGTATTTTATTGATTTTTTACAGAGAGGAGAAGGGAGAGAGAGCTAGAAACATCGATGGGAGAGAAACACCGATCAGCTGCCTCCTGCACACTCCCCACTGGGGATGTGCCTGCAACCAAGGCACATGTCCTTGACCGGAATCGAACCCGGGACCCTCGAATCCGCAGGCCGACACTCTGTCCACTGAGCCAAACCGGCCAGGGCAAGGCATCTGTTTCTTGTGTTTTTTGGAAACTGGCAGAGGCCGCCTGGCCGCCTGTGTTGGACCACCCTGCTCTGCCACTCCCTCCCTGCCTGGACCTGTCCTGGCCCCCCAGGCTCTCCACGTGACCCCTTCCCCCGCAGGCCTCAGGGTTCTCTTCTCGGCCAGGGCTACCGTGTTCTCTTCCTCCCGCCTGTCCTCTGGCTCACGGCAGCCAGGACCCTGCCTGCACCCGGGTGTCCAGAGCCGCCCAGCTCGGCCGGGAGGGAGGAGGGGCCCCAGGGGAAAAGGCTGCACTGAGACACCTGGGGGGCGGCTGAGGGCTGCGCTCCCTCCTTAGCCCGGAGTGAGTTGTGCTTTGGGCTGAGTGCCTCTGCCTCCAGTCCCTCCTCCCACTGCGTGTAGTTCCCGAGCTGGTCCCCACATCAGGAGTGGGAGGGGCCCAGGGGGGCCTGGCTTCCGCCTCCTCCCCATGTCGGGGGGCGGGGGAGGGGGGACGAAGCACAGACATGGGCCCTGCTGGGAGGGGTGTGGGCCAACATCTTCTTTGGGGGGGTTGCCGCCCCCTCTTCCTTCCTCCCTCTTCCCTCAGATACTGGTTGGGGTTTTAGGAGACCACTCTCAGGCTGTGACCCCAGCTGACCTCTCTGAGCTTTAGCATAGGGAGTCTGGGTCGGAGGGTCGCCATGTGGCCGCCCCACCCAGGAAGCTGGCCGAACTGTGGGTGTGTGTGGGGTTGACTTGCTCGCAAACGTTCTGAGCCTCTGGGGTCCCCTGTTCCGCACTGAACCCCCATTGAGGGCAGGCAAGGTCACTGGGTTTACTCCCTGCACTCTGTCCTTCTGCCCACGGGGTGTCCAGAGCCTGCGCTTGTCCTGGCCTCGTCCCCCCTGCCCCCCGTCTTCCCTCTGTCCCGTGGCCCCATCCTGTGCCCAGGTGCTTATCCTCGCGCTCTGCCTGCCCCACTGACCTCCCCGGGTTCTGGCCTGGAGCAGGGGCGCGGGCCTGCATTCCTGCGTCGGATTCCCCCGGCTGAGGCTGGGCCTGCTGTCCCGACTTCCCTGGCTCTGTGCCCCCCCCCCCGTGAACGGCACCGGGAGGGAGGGAGGTGCTCAGAGGCCGCCCACTGCCTCCCCAGGTGAAGGTGATGCTGCGGGTGTGGCCCGCCCAGGGGGCCCAGCGCTCAGCCGAGTCCGCGGCCTTCCTGAAGGTGGACCCGCGCAAGAAGCAGGTGACTCTCTACGACCCGGCCCCCGGGCCCCCAGGCAGCACGGGCCCCCGACGCGCGGCCACCACCGCGGTCCCAAGGATGTTTGCCTTTGACGCCGTCTTCCCCCAGGACTCGGAGCAGGTGAGCCTGGGGGCCGGGCCGGGGCCCAGACCTGTGCTGCTTCGAGGCCGCGAGGAGGAAGGGCCGGGGCCCGGTGGGTGCAGGGCGGGCCCGGGGGGTTCCCTGCCTCCTGCCGCCCCAGCCTCTCGGGTCTCCCCAGCTGTGGGCCTGGCTCTGGGCTGTTTCCCAGGGAAGCACCCTCCCTCCCCGGGGGCCCTTGGACCGAGTGTCTGGCCCTGCATGTGCCCTGTGCGCGCTGGGACCACATGTGTGCTGTGGTCTGGGTCCCGTGACCTCGGGACCCGCCTCACTGTTCCTCCCCCAGGCCGAGGTCTGCGCGGGCACCGTAGCCGACGTGCTCCAGTCAGTGGTCAGTGGGGCTGACGGCTGCATTTTTTCCTTCGGCCACACGAGCCTTGGTGAGTGCCCCCCCTCCCCCATATCCACTCTGCAGTCCCTGGACCCTGTTTCAGGAGGGGAGAGGGCATGGGGTATGCCACACAGGCAGGGGGTGGGCACATGGGATGGCGGACTCGTGGGGAGGAAGCCGAAACCCTGCAGGCGTGGAAGACGGGCCCTGAGAGCCCCGGGCAGGGCCAGAGAGGCTGCCGCCAGGTCAGCTGGGCCCCGAGGGCCCGTCCGGCTGAGCGTGGGGGCCCTGACCCGTCTGCGTGGCCCTCAGGCAAGTCTTACACCATGATCGGGAGGGACAGCTCGCCCCGGAGCCTGGGGGTCGTGCCCTGCGCCATCTCCTGGCTCTTCCGGCTCATCGACGAGCAAAAGGAGCAGACGGGCACCCGCTTCTCCATCCGGGTCTCGGCCGTGGAGGTGTGCGGCCGCGACCAGGGCCTGCAGGACCTGCTGGCTGAGGTGGCCGCCGGCAGCCTCCAGGACACGCAGTCCCCGGGCGTGTACCTGCGGGAGGACCCCGTCTGTGGGGCACAGGTAGGCCACCACCTCCACCATCCTGTGGGGAGCAGGGGCGGCCGTCCCGGAAGGCGGGCGGGGGCTGCGTCCTGGCCCTGAGCCCCTGAGGCACCGTGTCCTCCGCCCCGCCCCCCCCCCCCCCCCCCCCCCCCCCCCCCCCCCCCCCCCCCCCCCCCCCCCCCCCCCCCCCGGCCCAGCTGCAGAACCAGAGCGAGCTGCGGGCGCCCACGGCCGAGAAGGCGGCCTTCTACCTGGACGCGGCCCTGGCGGCTCGCGGCGCCCGGGGCTCCCACATGCTCTTCACGCTGCACGTCTACCAGTACCGCGTGGAGAAGTGCGGCAAGGGCAGAAGTAGGTGCCCACTGCATGCGCCGCGGGCGGGGCGGGGGGGAGGGTCAGCCGCGGGGTCGGCCTCGCCTCACCCACCTGCTCTGTGGTTTCAGTGTCCGGGGGCCGCAGTCGCCTGCACCTCATCGACCTGGGCAGCTGCGAGGGGGCGCCCGGCCGGAGCGGGGAGGCCCCTGGGGGCCCCCCGAGTCTGTCCCTGTCGGCCGTGGGCAGTGTCATCCTGGCCCTGGTCAGCGGAGCCAAGCACGTGCCCTACAGGTGAGCGGAGGCCTCGGGCGCTGGTGCTGGGGAAGCAGGTGCGGGCGGGCAGGCCCATGCGTCCGGGTCGAGCTCTTCAGTTCTGTGGCTCCGCCACCTGAGGGGCCTCACTAGCCCAGGCCTGGAGGGGTCCCCAGCACCTCGGGGACAGAGACGGGTGCTGGTCAGGTGAGGGGCCCGCCTCCCCCGGTGCAGCCCCGCGCCCTGCGCCTGGCCGGCCTCTCACCCTGACCCTCGCCTCAGGGAGCACCGGCTCACCTTGCTGCTGCGGGAGGCGCTAGCCCCCGGCTGCCACGCCACCATGATCGCCCACGTCTCCGCCGCCCCAGCCCACCGCGCCGAGACGCTCAGCACCGCGCAGCTGGCCGCCCGCATTCACCGCCTGCGCAGGAAGAAGGCCAAGGTCGGTTCCCTCTCCGCCTGCCCCTCCCAGCTGGGGACGCGGGTCCCTGTCCTGCCAGGGCCTCTGGCCCACACCTTGGAGGGCCTGAGACTCCCCGTGGGTCCTGAGGTCACGGGGCTGCACCCACCTGCCACGGCCAGAGGAGGCAGGCCTTCCGGCTGCCCGGCCAGGGTGGGTGGGTGGCTGGGGCGCTCCCCGGTGAAAGGGCAGAGGGAGGCCAGAGGGACCCGGGTCTGGGTCCGGCTCCAGAGTGTTGGGCGGGGGCTGTGGGTGCCGCTCTCGCCTCCCTGGTCCCTTGGTCCCTTGGTCCCTTGGACGTTGCTGAGGGTAGGGCTGGGCTGGTAAAAAAGGCGTCGGTCCCCGTGCTTGACGGGACCAGGCGGGCAGCTGCCGACGCCCTTCACGAGAGTGTATGTGCAGCTGGGGTGGTGGGGGCAGGAGGAGCCGGCGGCCTGGCTCACACCGGCCTGCTCTGCCCCCAGTATGCGTCCAGCTCCTCGGGCGGGGACAGCTCCTGTGAGGAAGGCCGCGCCCGCCGCCCCCCGACCCTGCCTTCCTTCCATCCCCGCTCCGGGGCCCAGGACCCCGGCCGCCTGGCCCCCAGCTCGCCCGGCGACCCCGAATACTCGTCCAGCAGCGAGCAGTCCTGCGACACGGTCATCTACGTGGGACCGGGCGGGGCAGCGCTGTCGGACCGTGAGCTCACGGACAACGAGGGCCCGCCCGACTTCGTGCCCATCATCCCGGCGCTGAGCCGCCGCTGGCCGGCCGGGGGCCCGCGGGACGCCGACCACTTCCGCTGCAGCACCTTCGCCGAGCTGCAGGAGCGGCTGGAGTGTATCGACGGCAGCGAGGGCCCCCCCGGCCCAGCCCACGGGGGCAGGAAGCCTTCGCCGCCCGAGGCCGCAGCCCCCAGGATGGCCATGGGCAGCCCGCTGGCCGCCAGCATGCCTCACAGCAGCCCTGGTCCCGACCCCCACCGGGGCGCCCCGGAGCCCTCCCAGGCCACCGGGGACCTTCAGGAGGACGGCAGCCCTAGGCCGGGCAAGGTCACCCGTGGCGGAGGCAGGAGGCCACTGCCCAGCCCGGCCCCTCCGCCACCTGGGAGGCTGGACACTGGCCGAGCCCCTGACCAGCCCGTGGACGCCGTGGTCCGGACACCCCCGGTGGGCATGAGCGGACAGGGGGGCCATCCCCGCCCATGCACACGGGGCCTGCTCACCACCACGGTGACCCTGCAGCAGCCCCTGGAGCTGAACGGCGAGGACGAGCTTGTGTTCACAGTGGTGGAGGAGCTGGCCCTGGGCGGGCGCCCCACCAGCCTTGCCAGCCTCAGCAGCGACTGCTCCCTACAGGCCCTGGCCTCGGGTTCGAGGCCCGTGAGCATCATCAGCAGCATCAACGACGAGTTTGACGCTTACACCGCGCAGGCCCCCGGCTCCTCCAGCAGCTCCCGGCTCAGTGAGCTCAGTGCCTGCACCCCCAGCCGCGGCCCCACTCCACAGCCGCCCTCGTGGGCAAGCCCGGACCCTTCCAGCCCCGACTCAGCAGGGCCCGGCCCTCTGGGCCCCCCGACCCCGGACAGCCCCCCGGAGGACGGCCACTTGGGGTCCTCAGAGTGCGGCAGCCCGCATGGTCCTGGCCCTGTGGCTGTAGCAGCCTCGGTCCAGCCGGGCAGGGAACGCTGGGCCGGGTCCCCCCATGGGGCAGCCCTGGCGCAGACCATTCACTCCAGCCTTCCCCGGACACCCAGAGCTACCTCCGCCTCCAGCCACGCGGGCTGCCCGCGCCTGGCGCTGAGCCCGCCGGGCCCCGGAGGCCGGTTCGAGGACCCCTGGCTGCTTCGGGGGCACGAGGGTGGCATGCTTCTGGGGGCCGCTGGCAGGATGCCCAGCCCGGCCCCTGCGATGTCTGGTTCCCAGAGGGTTGTGGATGGCTGTGAGGTGGCAGCCGGGGGCGCCCACAGGCCTGAGGCCGTGGCTCGGATCCCGCCGCTACGGAGGGGGGCCACCACCTTGGGCGTGACCACGCCTGCCGCACCCTGTGGGGAGGCCCCGCCCGAGGTAGCAGCTTGTCTGGGCAGCGCCAAGGCTGCCCCCGGCAGCAAGAAGAGTGTGGCTCCTAAGGAGACCCCGTTCCCCAGGCCCGGCGGCTCCGCCCCGCCCGCCCCGCCCGTGCGCAAGTCCAGCCTGGAGCACAAGGCCAGCCCCGCGCCCGCCCCTTCCCCGCCCGGGGCCCTGACCAGGCCTGGGGCTGCCGCCTTCTTCCGGGGGGACGAGGAGGCCAGGCTCAGCGGCCGGGCCGACCCCTCCATCTGCAGGGCCACGTCCAGCCTGAAGGTCCGGGCGGGCAAGGCAGAGGCTGCGTGCCGCTCCGCCACCCACGGGTCCCTGGAGCGGAGCGAGGGGCTGGCGCATGGCAGCGGCAAGGCCCGGGAGGCCGCCGGAAGGCCCGCTAGGGCCGTGCCCAGGTTGGGTGTGCCACCCACCAGTGCCCTGCCCGGGCCCACTCCTGCCTGTAGGGGCAGCCCGGTCAAGGGCGTGGGGCTCCCCAAGTCCCTGGCTGGAGGGGGCAAGGGCCGCAGCCTGGCTGCTGGCGGGTCGAGGGCTCCGGGAGCCTCCACGAAGCTGCTGGCCCCCGTGGCGGGCAGGAGCCTGGGCAGCCCCGTGGCAGGGCCTCGGGCGGCTCCCCGGGCCACCCCCGGCGCCGGGGCCAAGCCCAGCCGGGGCACCGTCATGGGCACCAAGCAGGCGCTCCGGGCCGCCCACAGCCGCGTGAAGGAGCTGGCGGCCGGCGGCGGCCCCTCGTGGGGCTCAGCCGACTCGGACAGCGGCAACGACAGCGGCGTGAATGTGGGCGAGGAGCGGCCGCCTGCGCTGCCCTCGCCCTACAGCAAGGTGACGGCCCCCCGGCGGCCCCAGCGCTGCAGCAGCGGCCACGGCAGCGACAACAGCAGCGTGCTGAGCGGGGAGCTGCCGCCCGCCATGGGCCGCACGGCCCTCTTCTACCACAGCGGGGGCAGCAGCGGCTACGAGAGCATGATGCGCGACAGCGAGGCCACCGGCAGCGCCTCCTCCGCCCCCGACTCCATGAGCGACAGCGGGGCCGCCTCCCCAGGCTCCCGTGCCCGCAGCCTCAAGTCCCCCAAGAAGAGGGCCACAGGTGGGTGTGCCGCCCGCCCGCCCTGGCACAGCCTCTGCAGCTGATAAACACGCCCAGTGAGCCCACCTGTGCCCGAGGGTGGCCACACGGCTTACCCTGATGGGAGAGGACCCGGGTCCGGGGCCAGGAGCTGCCTGGAGGCTCCTGCCTCCATTCCTTGGACCCTCTGTCTCTGGGGACCTGGCGGGGTGGTCCCCTTCCTCACACTGTGGTTGGGGGGCGGCAGCCACTGGCTGATGTGCGGGAGGGGCGGGCGGCACGCTCTGGGGCCGAGCTGGGTGGGACAGCGGTGGGGAGACGGGGGTCTGTCGGGGCCACAGGAGCCTGCAGGGCAGTGAGCTCCAACGGGTACGGCCAATCGGTGCTCGGTAGCAGCCGGGGCCGAGGCCACATCTGCCCCGCAGGAGGGGTGGCGGGCAGGCCTGGTTTGGGCCTGTGCTCTCCCCGTCGGGACCCCAGCCAGGGGCTCACCCGCCCCTTCTCTGTTCCAGGCCTGCAGCGCAGACGGCTGATCCCCGCCCCGCTGCCCGACGCCGTGGCCCTGGGCCGCAAGCCCAGCCTTCCCGGGCAGTGGGTGGGCCTGCCCCCGCCCCTGGGCACCTCCCTGAAGGAGCCGTTTGAGATCAAGGTGTACGAGATCGATGATGTGGAGCGCCTGCGCAGGCACCGGCCGCCCCCTCGGGAGGCCCTGGAGGTCGGGCAGGTGCGTGGTGGGAGGGCCTGGAGGTCGGGCAGGTGCGTGGTGGGAGGCCCTGGAGGTCGGGCAGGTGCGTGGTGGGAGGCCCTGGAGGTCGGGCAGGTGCGTGGTGGGAGGCCCTGGAGGTCGGGCAGGTGCGTGGTGGGAGGCCCCGGTGGGCAGGGGGCCCGGGGGC
>PVJC01052695.1:0-11067 GCA_004026665.1 Murina feae
CAACAAAGGCCCTCTCCTGCCTCCAGCTCCTCTCATCTACCTACTGCTCTCAGCCTCACCAGGGATTGGAATTGGATGGGGTATGGATGCTGTTGGGCTATACATAGTCTCAAATGAAACATACCTTTTGTGGAGAAGTGTATTATAGTTATAGTTATCCCTATTTTATAGATGAAGAAATGGGCTCAGAGATGCTAAGTAATTCTCCCAAGATCACACAAGCTATTAGGTGGCAGATACAGCTCCAAAATCCTTTCTTCCTTCAACTACATTTCCAGCCTTTCAACCGGCGCTCACTGTCCGAATATGAAAGTATTTCATAACACTCTGTACGCTAGGCCTTCTCACCTCAGAGCCTGCTGCACACAGTCATAGGAAGAGACTCTCGCCACCCCAACCCAGCTCCCCAGGACCTTTGAGGGGTGCGATTCCATCAGGAGAGAGACCAGAACCTTGTACTCAGCCAAACGAGTATAGAGGAGAACATCTCTCCCACTGCCAGAAAGAAAGGTATCTGCCAGCACCTGAGAGTGAGAAGCACAGGGCCTCTCAGCTGGAATCAAGCAAAGCCAAGGAACAGGCCTTCAGGACTCAAGGGCGGCGAGGGGGGGCGGGTGGTGGTGGTGGTGTCAACCGGAACCTGTCCTCTGCCTGAACCATCGGGAAAGAAAGCACTGAAGTTCCCCAGAAAGCAGCTCCTCTTCAATCAGTTTGTCCTAAACTGGAGGAGACTAATCGGCCTGGCTTCTTTCTTCAGAGCAGCCTTTTTACGTACAGCATCTTATCTGATCCTTGAAACCATCTTAAGGCAGTTGTTCACTTTTAGCGATGAGAGCGCTCAGGGCCACAGCAGTCAGTGCTGTCCCTCATTGCCTCCTGTCGAGGTGCGTATAGTGTCACATCACACCCCCGCAAAGTGGACACCTACCAGCAGTTTGTTTCATGGGCCAGATTTTTTAAAATTATAAAAATAAATTATAGAATCGTGTTGTCAAATATGTTACCCACTAGCCACAAGTGGCTATTTAAACTTAACTCTTTTAAATGTAAAAATTCCTTAGTCTCACCAGCTGCATTTCGAGTGCTCCAGCCACGCGTGGCTAGTGGCCAGAGCACTGGACAGCAGAGTGGAACGTTTCTAGCATTGCAGAAAGCTGTATTTTATAGCTTTGTTACAGATATAAGAAGGCACAGAAAATTATGAAGTTACATAGAAGTCTAAATGTATTAGTTGTGCATTGTTGTGCAACAAATGACTACAGCCGTAGGGACTTAACCAACACAGTCTCCGGGGTCCAGTCTCTGGGGCTGATCAGGGTCCTCTGCTCGGGGCCTCTTCACAGGGCCGATCCTCTTCCCAGATCACTCAAGTCATTGGAAGAATTCAGTGCCTTGTGGCTGTGGCCCTGCCTTCCCAGAGGCTACTTGCCTCCACTGCAAATACCACTGCTGCTTCAAGGCCAGCAGGAGAGAGTCTCTGACGCCCAGGCCCTCTCTTAGCCAGCTTGCCTGATGACGTCAGGCCTACCTGGGACAACCTGATGAACTGAGAGCCACTGACTGGCCAAATTTATACCTGAAAATTCCTTCACCTTTGCCATGTAATGTACCATAGTCACGGGGTGACATCCCACTACCTTTGCTGTTGTCTATGGGTTAGAAGCACTTGCTTCTAGTCTCAGAGGTCCCACCCAGACTCAAGGAGAAGGGATTACACCCAGGTGTGAATGCAGGAGGAGGAATCACAGGCCAGCTGAAAATTCTGCTTACCACAATATGAAAAGAAGACACACAGTATAAATCTGTAATCCACCATTGCTAACATTTGGGGATATCCTTCTAGTCTTTTTCTGAGCGTATTTCTTTTTCGCATTACTAAAATCACATTACTACCATTTGAATCTGGTTTATTTTTTACTGCTGCCATGTCAGGGAGATGTCATTACAAGCATCATTATTGACTGGACAGCATCCTATTGTGGACAAAAGGAGCCACATGCTAGCCTGAAAAGCTCAGCGGAGGCCTGCATGGCAGTCCTGTAGGCTCAGAGACCTAGAGTAATCACAAAGATGGTCTGAAAATTAGATATTTATCTACAAACAGGTTATGGTGGGTGGCCACATCCTGGGCCAGTGTTTTCCCTGACAGAAATCACCTTTGATCTTTACTGAGCATTTGTCTTTTTGCCTCTAAGATATCGTATTTGTGAAATGTGCTGGGTGCCAGGACAGATACCACAAGTTCCTTCATTATCATGTAAATTGATCCTGCACTCACCTGGGTATGTGTACGTCATTTTGCTTTTTATCCAATCCCAGGGATTTCCCCGCTTTGCTTTATCCCACCTCCTTAATCTATCACCAATGAATTTCATGTAACCCACTTACGTGTTTTCCTTTTGATGGTGAATTTATAAAAGCACCGTGTAAATTCCCATTCTCTGGAGCATTATCTCAATTCATTGAGGTTCTGCTTTCCGGCATATGTCGACAGTTTGGCTCAAATAAACTCACAAAATTCTCTACAGGTTTCATTGAGTTTTTTCGTTAACACTATCAAGGGATATATGATGACATTTAACTAGTTTCCTATTGTTAGAGGTACATGTGCCTAATTTTTTGCCCATTATTAACAACACAGGGACAAACATGCTTGTGCATACGTGTTTTCTACACGTCACACTTCTTTAGTCCTAATGGAGATTATGGACACACAGAGCATGACAATTCTTAACACTCCTGATACAACTGACTGGCTGCTTTCCCCACAAGGACCAGCAGGTACCCCCCAGGGGATGAGCATGCTCCTTTTGCTGCACTGGACCTCAGTGTGGGACCTCCTGGTTTTGGTTGAGTTGAGATGCTTGCGCCTCCCTAAGTAGGATCCCAGACTAAGCACCTCCCCGCAAACAGGCAGGGGCAACTCAGATTTCTCATCAGCCCCCAGCACTCGAACAGAACCCTTACTGGGAAGCACAGTAGCAGAGGCCATGCTGGGCTGGGGCCTCTTCCAGACACCCCAACATGAAGAAGAGAAAGAGGGAGCTCTGACTGTCAGGGTCTGACCTGATGTTCGAGCACAGTGCTGGTGCACTTCAGGAGAAGTAGGAATTTGGAGAAATAGTTTGAAATTTAGAAAATCCATGCCCACATTGTGGGGGATTTCTTTATTTTTTTGAGGAAATCATTCCATATCCACAGAGAAGTTTATTAGAGAGCAACTTGGCTATAAACAGGAGGTTCTCATGACCCTCCTCTGGTTTGGTAACTTGCTAAACTGGCTCACAGAACCTAGGAAAACACTGTACTTTATTGCCAATTTATTTCAAAGTATATTTTAAATATTTTTTTATTCATTTCAGAGAGAAAGGAAGAGGAAGAGAGAGCTAGAAACATCTATGATGAGAGAATCATCAATTGGCTGCCTCCTGCATGCCCCCTACTGAGGATCAAGCCCTCAATCCGCCCATGTGCCCTTACTGGGAATCGAACCATGACCTCCAGGTTCATAGGTCAATGTTTAACCACTGAGCCACACTGGCCACTGGCTGGGCTCAAAGTACATTTTTTAATTTAAATATTTTATTATTTGAAGTATTACATGTCTCCCTTTTCCCCCATTGACTCATCCCAGCTGCTCCCACCCTCCAGCACATACCCTCACTCCACTACTGTCTGTGTCCATTGGTTATGCTCAAATGCATGCATACAAGTCCTTTGGTTGATCTCTTACCCCTTACCCTCTGCCTTCCCTCTGAGGTTGGACAGTCTGTTTGATGCTTCTATGACTCTGGCTCTATTTTTGTTCATCAGTTTATGTTGTTCATTATATTCCACAAATATAATCATGTGATATTTATCTTTCTCCGACTGGCTTGTTTCGCTTAGCGTAATGCTCTCCAGGTCCATCCACGCTGTTGCGAATGGTAAGAGTTCCTTCTTTTTTACACAGCGAAGTATTCTACTGTGTAGATGTACCACAGTTTCAAAGTCTACTTAAAGGATGCAAACAGCCCTACGAAGAGATTCATAAAGCGAGGTCTGAAAGGTCTCCAGTGCAGGAGCTTCTGTCGCCAAGGTGTGGAGATGCCCCCCTCCCAGCACGTACGTGCATGTTCACCACCCAGAAACTCTGTGAGCCCTGCATTTCAGGGTTTTCATGGAGGCTTCATTACACAGACGCGGTCAATCATTAACTCAATTTCCAGCCCGCCTCCGTTTCCAGAGGATGGGGGTGGAGCTGAAAACTCCAAGTTTCTAATGCCGGCTCTGTCTTTCTGGTGACCAGTCCCACCCAGGAGCCCACCAAGTGCTGCCTCATTATAATAAAAGACACACCTGTCACCCAGGAAATCCCAAGGGGTTAGAAGGCCTATGTCAGACGCTCTTATCATTCAGGAAATGATAGGTTTTAGGAGCTCTGTGCCAGGAATCAGGCAGAAACCAATATATGTCTACTATGTCAGTTTGATGGGTAGTTTATGAGCAAGTTGACTCATGATAAGCCTGTTTTGTATGCCTGAGGCCCTGGATCATGCTGTATCGGAGCAGAATGCAGAGGCTGCATAGAGCTCGGTCACCTGGGCACAGCATGCCTACAGGACAGGCCTCCAGTAGGAACCTTGGGCAACCTGGCCTACAGGTGCATCTCTGGTTGGCAATACTTGGCACGTGTTGTCACACAGTTTCTGGGAGATGAAGCGCATCCTCATGCAACTCCATGGCCGGAGACACCTGGGACGTGGAGACTGGCTTCTCCTGCATGTCACCCTTGCACTTTCTCCTTTGCTGACTTACGTCTGTAAGAGCTTCCCTGAGTCCTGTGAGTCCTTCCAGTGAATCACTGCACTCGAGGGGGGCCTTGGGGACCCCCAGCACAATGTCATGAAGGAAGCTTAGGAGTAAAATGATGTCTTCAGCTGCATTGGTGCATTTCCACACATATCCTTCCTTCACTTATGCAACACGTATTTCTTGAGCTCTCAGAAGGTGTAGACGTTGCATTTCAGGCACCAGAGTCCACCGGTCAGTGATGTGAAGATCTCTGCCCTCAGGGAGCGTGGGTTCCAGTGGGGACAGAGGGGAGCTCTAGCAACACGCAGGGGAACTACGGTGATGAATGCTGCGGTGAAAGGGAAAATGGAGCCATGCGGGAGGAAGGGTGCTGGGTGAGGGTGGCACACACTGAGAAGGTAAGACGTGGCTTTACCCTGAGGGTCACTGCTCTCTGGAGGACCTGCCCTGTCCCCTGAGCACTGGGCACTGTTTGTGTGCCCTGTTCCCTGAGCGCTGGGCACTGTGTGTGTGTGTGTGGTGTGTTTTAAATTCTCACCCAAGGATATGTTTATTGATTTTTAGAGAGAGAGCGAGGGAGAGAGAAACATTGATGTGAGAGAGACATTGATTGGCTGCCTCCAGCACGTGCCCCAACCAGGAATTGAACCCGAAATCTTTTGGTGTACAGGGCGACATGCACCCTACTCAGCCACCAGCCACGCTGTACAGAGTTCTTATTCTGTAATGAGAACCAGCATCGCCTAGGGAGCTTGTGAAAACACACCCACACACACAAGAACAGATGTCCAGACCCCTTTTGTGTGCGTGGGGGAAGGAGGGGGTTAAAATTTCACCAGTAAACACGCACTTCCAGTTGGCAGGACTCTGGTGGCCCGTGAGCTACAGGAGGGACACCCCCCTAGGCAGCCAGTGACATGAGGGCATCTGGATGAAATGTAGCCTTTGGAGCATTTCTCTGCATTAATATGTCCCAGGGCTCTCTGAATTGACAGTTGCTGAGAGAAGAGGGCTCTGAAGGGATACATTATGAGGCACGCGGGCAGGAGGAGTGAGGGGACAGAAATGAGAGCTCTGGCAGTGAATACCTGGGTGCCAGACCTGGGAACTGTCCCATAGGAAGGCGAGTGTGCACTGATCCTTCGCAGGTCTCCCCAGACCTCCTGTCCCACCTCCGTGACGCTGGTCACCCATATCCTCCTGCCCGTCCACTGTCCACACTCTGCTGACCCTGAGATTGCAGCTCCACGTTACTCTTCGTGTCCTCCCATTCCCAAGTGAGATGTTGATTCACGATCTCCTCTAACAAGACTGCCAGGATGTTTCCTTTCCTGCGCTCACAAGTCTCAAGAGCTTTCTTTCTCCTTCCCTACGCCTGCTGTCTCCCAGTGGCTGGACCCCAGATCGTCATCACCTGGCGAGGCTGAAGGAGGTTACATGTCACCTCTGGCAGCACTTATGGTTGAGGGGACCCTGATCACAAGTGCAGAACTGATTCCCCTTCCTCCTCAGCTGAGAGGCCTGCAGCCTACAGCCTGCCGCCCGACCACACAGCGGCTGCCTGAGGGACAGAGGCTTTGGCCTCCTGAAGATAGGACAGAAGGGCCCGTGGAGAGAGTAGCAAACACTGTTGGTGCTGCTCCCTAACCCCTTTGGGTCCCGGTCACCAGCTGTGTCCATCCTGCAGCTTCTGTGTGTTCACTCCGAAAGACAGCAACTGCCTTCAAAGGATAAGACGCAGGCTGCCAGGCCCTGCCCAGGTGGCTCAATTGCTAAATCATTGTCCTGATACGCCAAGGTTGTGGGTTCAATCCCCAGTCGGGCACATACAAAAATCATCCAATGAATGCATACATAAGTGGGACAACAAATTGAGGTTTCTCTCTCTCTCCCTTTGTTATCTCTCTAAAATCTATAAAAACAAACAAAAACCATGGACAACCAAAGCCACTTCACCCAGATACACCAAGAACTGGAAGTGCTGGCAAGTTTATGTCGCTCTGGGGCAGTCGGAGCCAGTGACGGACGGAGTGGCTGATGGGTGCAGGAGCATGAAAGCACAGTCAGTCCTCGCCCAGGTGGGACCAGCTACACTCAGCGCTCCCTGCAGGATCAGGCCGAGGCTGGGACTGCACACCTGAAGTCAAGCACCGACTTCCCTATTCTGCTTTCCCTACCCACTTAGCATCATGGGAATATTTCCTTGTAAACCACTTGTGACTGAATCTGTGTCATCTAACCTGGGACAGGGACACAGGGGTAGCACTGAAGCAACAGGCGCCCTGCTCACAGTTCTTTAGAGAGGAGGGACAAAATGAGGGGTGGGGAGAAAAGCGGGCCCTCTCCCCTCCCCCGCCTGGACTGCCCAAACCTGCCCGGCCCAGCCTCTCCAACAGGGCATTGGTAGTGCCCAAGGAGAGGTGGCAGCAGTCATCAGACTGACCTGAACCATGGCGAATGTCAACTCAGTATCAATTCCAGGCAAAGACAAAGGAGTAAATCTGGGGCCCAGACTTGGAGCAAAAAAAAAAAAAATTCATGCAGACAGGACTCGCCCTCCTTTGTAAGCCAGAAAGCTGTCCAGACCGTTCTGGCTATGCTGAGACCAACAAGAAACTTGGCCTGACGAACTTCCCATCCCGTCTTTGCTCAGCCTGCCCTCTGCTGGAACGACTCTCCAACAGTGTCAGGAGAGAGAAACCCAAGGCAGGAGGCTTCCAAAATCCCGTGGAAACTCTACTCTTCCTTCGGGCTCCAGGTTACATGTCACCTCTCCCAGGAAGCCCCCTCTATGAGTCTTGCCATTAAAAGCAAGTTCCTTAGTGTGAGCTCTCACAGCCCTTCCGGCGCACCTCCCGAGCGGTGCTGTCTCACGTCACGGTCACACATGTTATTCCCCAACTCATTGGTGAGCTCCCAAAGGAAAAGCATTTTTTTCTTGAACTTTACTCCGGAAGGGCTTTGCACCTGCCCAGAAATGTCCTACGTTTACATCATTAAAGAGAGACCTTAGAATTCGAATGCATTTCTGGAAAGACCCAATTCAAACGTAACTGTGCAAAGATGTGAAGATGCTGCCTGGACTCTGAGCCTTTGGCCACTTAGGCATTAGCAGAGCAGCAGAGCCCAGAGCTCGGGGTCCTGATGACACGGGGAATTAGGTGGCAAAAAAAGATGAGCAATGGAAGAAGGGTAGAAGATGAAGGAGGAGAGAGTTGAGCATGAGACCCTTTTGAAGACAGTTGACTGGATAAGGCTGGAGAGAGGTTGGGGCATTGGAGGGAGGTTGGAGGGAACTAAGGATCCACTTACCCTGGGGTAGGGATTCCAAAAAGGAAAGGTGGGGACCCGTATCAAAGGGGCCGGTCCATCTTGTGTAAAACTGAAAAGAAATCAAAAGTAATAATTAAATGCCAGCAGAACCTCACATTATGTCAGCTTCATTAATCACAAAGTTTACCATTGATAGTCATTCCATTTGAAAAGAATTTGTGGGTTAGATTTCCCCACTTCCTAAGAATTCCCGAGTAGAGATGGTGACTTCTGAGAAATCGTAGCCAATTGCAAATTAAATATTATTCAGAGCCAAAAAATTTCCAAAACAAAATTATAAAAATCCTTTCAAATTTTCAGGGCAAAATTATATTTATTGTGGGATGTGAGCGTCCGGTAACAGTTTTGAGATAATTAAAGTAGGTATCCCTGGGGCTTACAAAGTTTCTGAAATGGCCTTGAGTATCAAAGACCAGTTTCATCTGTTCCCTTAGTTACACTCTTGATGACATCACAGTCTTCACCTCCCACAGACCCGTAGATGAGCTGTTTCCTCCTCCGAAACACAACTTACACTTACCTTTCTGTCCACCCCCTGGGCCAACAGCTCAAAATTAATTGGCTGATTAAATGCTTGCACAAGATAACTGAAAAGTGTTCCTGTTCCCCAGGACCCTCCAGAGGGACCCACTGTTACTTATTTCTTATGTGCATTTTCTGAGTCTCTTACACATTTACAAACAAAAACCGAACACATATTCTCCTCCCCCTTTTACATAGCCATTAATACACTGTGCACCTTGTCTTTGCTAGTTAATGATCAAATCCCCTTTTTAAAGCTCTTAATTATGAGGAAACTACTAGGACCCCTTCCCCCAAAATGGTCAGGAAGCAGAGAAACATACAGCCCTTAAGGAGGTAGAAGCAGTTTGTATCTAGTCAGAAAACACTGAGCTATAGAATGTAGTTAAAGGGAACTCTTACGTTATTTGATGCAGAGACAATTCAGACATCAGGAGAGAATGACAAAGCCAGGGGAGCTGAAGTGAGCGGGCCCTGCAGAAGCCTGAGGGCCAGAGTGACGCGCTTCATTGCAAGAGAAATGGTGATGGAGAAGGCTGGTGCATTGTCGCTCTCCTCTCCTCTCCCTCCTCTTCCTTTCCTTCCTCTCAGATGCTTGATGGAAATGAAAGAGATTGCTGCGAAGTCTGGAGGAGTAGCCACGTGGAAGCAAAGAGAAGCCGGTTGCTCAATATAAGCTGAGCACACATTGGTGGGATAGGAGCTGAAGGGCCTGGTCACTGCAGGGCTGCTGAGAACTCAGCATGAATGCAAGAGACCACGGAAGCTGGGCTTGGGTCAATAATTTAGGGAGGAAAGCAAGAAAATGCATGTTGAGCCATGTTATCTCTTCTTGCATCTGGAAACACACAGGACTTTAAAAACTGGCTGCTGTGGTCCAGGCAGGACACAGCGGAGCAAAAACAGATCAAGTCCATATTTGATGGGGCTGACTTTCTAGTCAGGGAGAAAGACAACACACAAATACACAGCAAATATATGTGACATAATATCATGCTGTGATCAGTGCCACAGAGCTATAGAAAGCAGGGAAAGGGACGCGGAGAATGACAGGGTTCTGAGGGGATGTGACTTCAGACCCAGTAGCTGGGGAGTGCCTTTCTGGGGTGGGGTGCTGTTTGGGCAGAGACCTGAATAGATGGAGGGAGTGGGCTACTGCAGCACCTGCACAATGAGTGCTCTAGGTGGGAGAGACAGCGCTTTGAATAGGCAGGGCCTAGTGGGAGACAAGGTTGGGGAGCGGGTCACTAGGAGCAAAGTCCCAAGGAGAGACTCATTAGTGGGTGTGGGCAGCATGGAAAAAAGGAAATGGAATAGGACAGAAAACATCAGAATGCACTGCATGTGGTACAGGATGTTTCAGGAAACATTGGTTTCAAAGACATATGTGTGTACAACATAAACAATATTTCTTACTAGAGACCCGGTGCACGAAATTCGTGCATGTGTAGGGTCCCTTGGCTTGGCCTGCAATCAGGGCCAATTGGGGCCTGCCTTCATTCTGCACTGCCCCCTGATGGTCAGCACACATCATAGCGAGCGATCAAACTCCCAGTCTCTCCAGTGGAACTCCCAAGTGGGACACTTTGCATATTAGCCTTTTATATAGGTACTAGAGGCCTGGTGCATGATATTCATGCACTAGGGGGTGTGGGAGTCCCTCAGCCTGACCTGCACCCTCTCTAATCTGGGAGCCCTCAGGGGACACCTCTCCAATCCAGGAGTTTCTGTCTGTCTTTGCAATCATATGAGCGAATTGTCTGAGATCCCCAATTCAGTTTGGTTTGTTGCTCACAGAATAATAGAGGCATTTATTTTTCTTTGTTTCACTGATGGAAATTTCCTGGAAGTTTTAGGATATCTTCCCTTTAATTTTTCCTAGATACTCTGATTTTACTTATGTCTCTCATCTTTGCTTTCCCTCCATCCCCCATCAAAACAGTAACTTGCTCCAGGCTCACTTTGCTCTAGTGTCTAGGAGATCCATCTGCCGCATGAACTACAATTACCAGCATTACTGGGGCTCCCCGTGCTCTGGGCTTCCACTTCCAGTCCTGAAGCTGCCACCAAAACTACTATTCCCAGAATTCCTGGTGCTCCCTGTGCTCTTAGTTTCCCCTTTCTGCTCTGTCTCCATCCCATGGCCTCCCACTCTGCCAAGCCCTCCAAGAAACCAGCTCTCCCTCTCTGCTCTCCTCCTGGTGGTTTGGGAAGCCAATTTCCCCAAGCTGCTCCACTCTGCTGGTTCTCCCACTCTGCTCTCCACCTAGTGCCTGTGTCTGCAAATTAACCTGCCATCTTTGTTGGATTAATTTGCATACTCACTCCTGATTGGCTGGTGAGCATAGCGGAGGGATGGTCAATTTACATGTTTCTCTTTTATTATATAGGATAGATAGATAGTAGGTGTTCCAGTCA
>PVJC01052696.1:0-11052 GCA_004026665.1 Murina feae
GTTCATTGGTTGATTGTTGTATGTGCACTGCTGAGGGATCAGACCTGCAACTTTGGTGTATCAGGATGCCACTCCAACCAACTGAGCTACCTAGCCAGGGTATGAAGAATGTTACTAATATATATGATCAATTTGATGGTGGGGAATTTCACTCAATTGAGTGAAATGTTATCCTCCAAAAAAGAATCCCATTCTTCTCATTTGTAAACCTCTTTTATTTGAAATATTTTTATTAACAAAATATTTCTGGAAAAATTTTTTTCTTTTCTGTTAAATAAGTATCTACATAATATCCTCACTTTTTCCCCTTAAATATGTTTTTATTGATTTTTAAAAATATATATTTTATTGATTTTTTTACAGAGAGGAAGGGAGAGGGGGAGAGAGTTAGAAACATCAATGAGAGAGAAACATCGATCAGCTGCCTCCTGCACACTCCCACTGGGAATGTGCCTGCAGCCAAGGTACATGCCCTTGACCAGGTTTGAACCGGGGACCCTTCAGTCCAAAGGCCGATGCTCTGGCCACTGAGCCAAACCGGTCAGGGCTGCTTATTGCATCTTAATGTAATTTCAGAAACTGAGATTTTTCTTAGTCTCCTGGATGTCTAGAAACTGAGCTGCACTCTTTAGATGGTTGGTTTATTCCTAACGGACAGACCCTCTGAGTCCTAACTGCAGATACAAACCACAGGGCT
Organism: Murina feae; assembly: GCA_004026665.1. NCBI lineage: Eukaryota > Metazoa > Chordata > Mammalia > Chiroptera > Vespertilionidae > Murina > Murina feae. The sequence goes on from PVJC01052696.1 coordinate 698, forward strand.
GACCACTCTGGATTTCTATCTTCTTCCGTATCTCGGCTTGATTATTCTTTACCTTATTGTTAGTTCTCTCGTGCCTCAAGCAGATTGTTTTAAATGTTTTGACTGTCTTTTCTAGTTCTGTGCCTAAGCGTTGTCTGAGTTATCTAGTCTGCCATTGCTGGAGTAGAATTGAGGAATGAAGACATGAGCTAAATTCTCTCTTAATTTCAAGGTCCATTCTATTAACCACTTACTATGCTGTCTTGTAATTAAACCTAACATAAACAATTTAAAATGTAAAATGATGTTTGTTTCTATTTAAAAATAAACACCATTTTACACATTATATTGTTTATGCTTTTCAGGGCAGAATTTAAGACCTGTATTCTGATTTTTGCTCTGTAGTGAAGCAAATAAGCAACATGTAAGATGTCAGAAATGCTTGGAATTTGGACATTGGACTTATGAATGCACAGGAAAAAGGAAATACCTACATAGGCCTTCAAGAACAGCAGAACTAAAGAAAGCTTTAAAAGAAAAAGAAAACAGATTATTATTACAGCAAAGGTAAGTTTACATGTGATATCTAAAGGAATATTTTTTCCCAAAGGAATCCTTTATATTTATAGACTTTATTAAGGATCTAAATGTCTCATGGTCGTTAATCCAGATTTAGATTATAATATGAGTGAGTGCTTATTATGTGCCAGGCACTATACTAAGCTCTTTACAAGTATTAGCATATTTAAGCATCATATCTATAACATAAAGGTAAGCACTATTATTAATCCCCATTTTACATATGAAGAAACTGAAGCATGTAAAGCTTCAGTAGCTTGCTCAGTGCTGTTACACAGTAAGTAGAAAAGTTAAGTGTTAAACCAACCAGTCTTTTTAGAATCCATGCTATTAATCATTTTGCTTTATTGCTTCTACCTATGACGTGACAACAGAATACTATGTGATAGATTATATAAGCTGCTATAAAAAGATATCCAAGATAAGTATCCAGGATACTTATGTTAAGTATATAGACCAAGTAAAGAGCAATACATATAATATGCTATCATTTATGTTAAAAAAGAATAATTGGATTGTTTTGAAAATATAAATGATCAATAATTGTAATTCATTTCTAGAAAGACCTGTGTAGGAAGGAAACTGGAAAATTTTTATTTACTCTTTTATACCCTTTGAATAAAGCTTTCTAAATTCCTATTAAATAAGTAAGTAGACATGCTTTTGAGAAACTGAAATAGGAAGGGGTCAGGTCAACTTAGTGATACAAATTGGAAGCAGTGTCTTTAGGACTATTAGCTTTATAATAGTGTTATAAATACCAGGACTTTCAAGGAAGCTGCCTTCTAATGTGTGGACATGAGGCTCTTCAAGAGTTATACAGGAGTAGATAAGTAATCAGTTTCTAGATTATCAACATTCATTATACTTTTTCCAAAATAAATCTGTATGAGAACTTGTCTCCTGGTTCTCCTTTTCCACTCCCCTTCCTCAACAACCCTTCTTAATTTTGCAAAAGAAAGGCATACCTCTCACCTTCTCTGATCTTAACCTTAGTGTATTGCCCTCATGTATAAAAACCTAAATCTCTTTCAAAATGCTGGTTTTGGGATGAAAAAATGAATGGTCCTAATTATTTTATAAATTTTTTTCCCAGCAAAAATTAAGTAAGACCTAATTGAATTTTCAATTTGTAAGTATATTTTAGCGATACATCATTATGTTACTTGTAGAATATAACTTGGCAGACATTCAAAGCATTGACTGACATTGCTACAATAAAACACTTTCCTACCTATTAAGGCTAACAAGGTTTATCAGGATTAAATCCATACAAATTAAATATAGGAATTGAATTGAGGTTGAACCTTGTCATAGTCAAGTTTAAAAGGAACAAAAGTACGTGCTCTAACCGGTTTGGCTCAGTGGATAGAGCATTGGCCTGCAGACTCAAGGGTCCCAGGTTTGATTCCAGTCGAGGGCGTGTATGTGGTTGCGGGCACATACCCAGTAAGGGGTGTGTAGGAGGCAGCTGATAGATGTTTCTCTCTCATCGATGTTTCTAACTCTCTATCCCTCTCCCTTCTTCTCTGTAAAAAATCAATAAACTGTATTTTAAAAATAATAAATAAAGGACAATATAAAAGTACCAACTGTTAAAGGTAAGCTTGTACATGTGTTTTTAAGTGAATTGTGGTAGGTATCAAGTTATTGTGACATTTACTTTTCATTGGATACAGTTATCAAAAGCATATAATAATTTTCTTAAAATAATATATAATATGCCAGTGATTACACCCTTTGTAAATATTGAAACTTAGAATTAAAAAGTATGAGGAAGAAACATAGTTTTGCAAAATTATTTTATTAGGAATGTAAGCAAAATATGTTTGGAGACCTCTGTCCTAAAATATAAAATACAAGATACGAATAACTTCAACCCAACATTTACTTTTTAAAAAATGTATTTTATTGATTTTAGAGAGGAAGGGAGAGAGAGAGAAACATCAATGATGAAAGAGAATCATTGATTGGCTGCCTCCTGCGCACCCCCTACTGGGGATCGAGCCCGCAAACCAGGCATGTGCCCTTGGCCAGAATCGAACCTGGGACCCTTCAGTCCGCAGGCTTGACGCTCTATCAATTGAGCCAAAACAGCTAGGGCTACTTTTACTTTTGTTTTTCTAGTTGTATTTTAAGTATCTTGATCTTAAAAATACATAGATCTATATGAATTTTAGATATGGCTCTGTTGCATAAAGACTGCTGATTTTTGGTTTAATGATAAAATGATGGAAGTGTGTGAATTTTAGTGTCATGGATTCTTGTGGTGTGGTTTAATAAATGTACTTCTTCCACTTATTTACCTTCAAAATGACAATTCAGTAATTCCGTTGTGTAAAAACAACTTTGGGGCTGCAAGAGCCGAGGCAGCCGCCATGGCTGTGAGGGCCAAGCCCCTTGCACGAATTTCGTGCATCAGACCTTTAGTATATTTATATTTAAAGACTCAGGAAATAAGGATAGAAGCATTACCTAGGAAATATAGAGAAGTCATGAATATAGAAATACTAAGTTTACAAGACAATGCTATAATAATAGAAGTAATTCTGTAATTTGAAAACCTGATTTAGTGTGCATGTTGTTTGGCAGGAATATAGCAACAAGCCATTTGTATATTTCATTAAAAAATCACCAGACTTTGTTCTTGGTAAATGATGTGAGGAAACGCAGTCTTGAAGTATTAATTGTCACAGTAAATAACTGAACATTTAGGGGACATACAGAAAAAGAAATGGTTATTTTAAATTAAAATTGCTTTTTATATGAAACTAGAGGCCGTTATATGAAACTAGAATTCGTTTTATATGAAGCAAATTCATGCACCAGTGAGTCCCTTGGCCTGGCCTTTGGGATCAGGCCGAAACCGGCTCTCCGACATCCCCTGAAGGGTCCTGGATTGCAAAAGGACACAGACCAGGCCAAGGGACCCCATTGGTGCATGATTGGGGCCGGGGAGGGATGCAGGAGGTTGGCCAGCCGGGGAGAGACTGTGGAGGGCTCCAGAGTAGGTACAGCCCGTCTTGCTCAGTCCCGATTGGCTGGACCCCAGCCGCAAGCTGACCTACCGGTTGGAGCGTCTGCCCACTGGTAGTCAATGCACATCATAGCAAGCAATTGTGCATCCTTAGCATATCATTAGCATATTACATTTTGATTGGTTGACTGGATGACTGGACACTTAGCATATTAGGCTTTTATTATATAGGATGGCCATTTATAATATTATTATGGAAACTCAAATTATAAATTACAATTGTTGTGCTATTATTTACTTTGTATTGTTGTTCAGGATGTAGTTGATTTAGCCATATCAACCTAAGTTCAAAACAAAAAAAAGAATCAAATTGGTACATTCAGTCATCTTTACCAACTTACCTGGCTTCCAAGATAAAGTTAATAGATAACATGTCTTGGTTCAGTGCTGGTTATGTTGACTATGTACCACATACAGCCTACAACAGGACATTTTCCATTTGGTTATAACAAGCAATATTGGACTCTGAATACATGTTATGAAAGACAAAGTGTTTCTCCAATAGTTTGGGGGATAACAGAAGAGTCGGTCTGAGCTGTGCATAATCACTCTATTAATAGGAGTTTCTTTTTTCCATGTTTATCAGCATTGGAGAAACTAATGTAGAAAGAAAGACCAAGAAAAAAAGGTATGTGCCTTCAGGAGTATTATACAGTTAATATGTAATACTAGTTGGAGGAATAAGAAGAATGATTTCAAAATAGTAAAGATTTAAATCTGAAGTTTCTTGTTTGCAATTTTCTGATGTGGTCCTCTCTTTACCTATCTGGAATTTATTTCCTTTATGTCTCTTTTTTCTCTTACTTTCCAGAGTCCTTCTACCTGGAAATAGTAAATAATTTTTCCTAGCTTAGAATAGGAAATATTGTAAAACGGGTAAGAAATTATTGTCCAGCTATACCTGGTCTAAAGTAATTGAGATTATGAAACATTTGCTACTTCATGAGGTTTAAATAAAACCATTTGTTATACTGCAACTATATTCTATTATTTGCTGTGGCGCATAATATATTAGGTATATTATACCATCCAAGAGAGTTAAATTACTAAAGTAAATGACCTTGTTAAGGGAGGGAAGGCAGTATGGCTATAATAATTAGGTAATCCCAAAAGCATTAAATATAGGAATAACATGCTAGCAAAGCTTCAGTTATATACATGTACAGAAATTAACATTTTATTAAATGTTGGCTGCCCATGAATATAACTACTGATTGTCTAATAGGTCTAAGAGTATAACCAGCTCCAGTAGCAATAGCAGTGACAGTTCAGCCAGTGATTCTTCATCAGAGAGTGAAGAAACATCTACCTCATCCTCCTCTGAGGACAGTGATACTGATGAAAGCTCCTCCAGTTCATCATCTTCAGCCTCCTCCACAAGCTCTTCTTCATCCTCTGATTCAGACTCAGATTCCAGCTCGTCCAGTAGTAGCAGCACCAGCACGGATAGCAGCTCCGAAGATGAACCACCAAAAAAGAAGCAAAAGAAATAGAATCGCTCTACCTGTATTGGACTGGTGGACTTTAATCTGATTCTCAAAAGGGAATTTAGAATATGTTAAAGCCAAATAGGTTAACTGGTCAAAATTTTGAGAGCCCAGAAGTTTCTAAATGTTTTACATTGTAAGAGCATAAAAAGTATTATACACACACACACTTTTTTATTTTAAGGGTGAATCTTGTTTTTCTTTTTTATATTTAAAGTGTATCTCTAACACTTCATCAGAAGCTGAAATTGCTAATTCTGTTTTTGTGGTAAAACTTATTTTTGCCCTGGCCCACATGGCTCAGTTGGTTGAGTATCATCCCATGCACCAAAAGATTGCTGCTTTGATTCCAGTCAGGGCACATACCCGGTTGCATGCTCATTCCCTGGTGGAGGACATGCAGAGGAAGCCTGTTAATGATTCACTCTCACATTGATACTTCTCTCTCTTGTCCCTCTGCCTTCCTCTCTAAAAAAAAATCAATAAAAAATCTTTAGAATAAAACAAAACTAAAATGTATCTTTTCTCCTTGTGAAAACAATGCTATACTTTGTTATATGTTAGGGCTATGTATGAGATATATTTTCAGGATAATGCATCAGAATATCTGGCAGTGAATTTCTGTGTGTTATTATGTCAGATTTAATAAATTGTTATTATAAGCTTAGGCGTCTTTCTACTGCTGATAAATGTGCTCTATTTTTGTGTTTATGTTCAGAAAGTTATTTTGCCTTCTGTCCTAAATGAAAAGGTCAAGGAACCTATTAATATATTTCTACCCTTTTGATGGTACAAGTTTCACATTACTGTGTTGTATCATTTATTTTCTTCTGGTTCTTAGAATTACACTTATCTGAGGAGCATCATTCTAGAGAAACTTAAAAAGGAACAAAAATGTTGAAACTAGTTAGGAATCTTGGTGCCTTTGGGTAAATTCAGTATATCAGGAAAAAGTCATTTAAAAGGCTAACAAGTAAAAGTGATATATATTTCTTTGTGTGTTAATATGCTATAAAAGGTACCATTCAAAGGGGGAAAGAAAGGAGGAGGAAGAAAGGTAATTTTTACCGAAAATGAGGGCGATGTTGGTTGCCTTTTATTGAGATTTTTTAAGCTTTCATAAAGATTGCCTTTTACCATTTTTATGATTTTAGTAGGACAGTTTATGTGGTAACTAGTCGTATACAACAATGTACTACATAAATATGGTGTGTTAACATGGCACATACACAGTTGAAATCTAGCATGAAAGGTTAAAAAATACTGCACAATATTTCTTAAATTACTCTGCTGTGGTAAGAGTATTTAACATCAGATTATTCTGTGATGTCTTTTAAACTTTTTGGAAAAATGCATTTGTAAAGAAACCTTGTTTTGGGTTCAATATAGGTTTTTAATACTATGAATGTTGTCTTTTTTATATTTTTATGAGAAAGTTGGAGAAAATTAGTTTAGAAGAAAATGGGCTTCTGTATAAATGTTGAAATATATATGTTGTGAGTTTTAGGAGCATACAATCACCTGTTAAGTTTTACAGAACCACCTGCTTTCAGTGATTGTAAATAAACTGTCAAAACTTCCTTGAAAGGCTCCATACAGAATGTATCAATTGACAGGAAAATTTAATAAATCAGTAATTAAACACATTTTACAATATGGTCTCTTTAAGGGCAGTTGACTTGAAAGAGAAAAAAATGTGTACCTAGGTAACATCACTTGCAATGAAATAAAGCTCAGAGTTTGTGCTCACAAGTTTATACTTCTGTTATCTTTTTTGCTGTTTTATTTAATGGCAGTCTTTAGTAAATGTATTATGTCTCAACCACAACCATTTCAAAAGGAGTCATTAGATCATAAGTTTTCATCCCCAAACATTTAGTTAGTATAACTGTACAATATTGAAATTTTGTCCTGGAATCAAAATATGGCACTAGGCCACAAGTTAGTACTGGATATGGAAAAAAGTGCACAGAAGGTGTACTTCATACTCATGGTCTTATGTATTCTTTTAATTTTTATTTTGAACCAGTTGTAGAAAAGTTGTAAAAATATTACAATTTTCATATATACTTCATCTAACTTCCTCTGTTAGCATTTACATAACCATAATACAATGATAGCCAAGAAATTAATGTGAAAAAACAAATCAAAAACCTTATTCATATTTCACCAGTTTTCCCACTAATGTCCTTCCTTTTTCTGTTCCACAATATTACCCAGAAAATATATTTACTTCTAAGTCTACTACTGTCCAGCAGTTCCTCAGTCTTTGTCTTTGAGGCCCTTACCACTTTTAAAGAATATTTATCAGCTATTTTGTCTAATGTTCCTCAATTTGGGTTTGTCTGTTATTTTCTCATTGAACTGAAGTTATGCTTTTTGGAAGAATATCACAGAAATGCAGTTGTGTCCTCAGTCCATCATATCACAAGATCCCTAATGTCAATATATGATTGGTGATGTTGACCTTGATCACTTGGTTAAGGTGGCTTCTGTCTGGTTTCTCCATTGTAAAGTTAGTTAATAAATACCTCAGGGGAGATACTTTGAGATTGCGCAAATTGTTTCTCCTCACACTCATCCATTTAGTTTTAGTGGATGTTGTCTATGATAGTTATTTGGGGGAGAGCGGTGGCTAATTTTTTAAATATTTTTTTATTTTTCAATTACAGTTGACGTTATATTAGTTTTAGGTGTACAACCCAGTGATTAGACATTTCTATAACCTATGAAGTGATCACCTTGATAAATTTAGTACCCATATGGCACCATACATAGTAAGTGCAATATTATTGACTATATTCCCTATGCTGTACTTTATATCCCCATGACTATTTTGTGACTACCAATTTGTGCTGCTTAATTTCCAGCCCCCAACAGCTCTCCCCTCCAGCAACTGTCAAAATGTTCTCTGTATCCAAGAGTATGACAGTTATTACTGTGATGTTTGTCAATGGTGATTTTCTATTTCCTTCTACACTAATTGGAATTTTATACAGAAGAGCTGTCTCATCTCCCCCATATTTACTTAATTATTTATAGTATGGATGCATGGATTTTATTTGTTAATGTGGGTTAGAATCCAATAATACCATTATTTATTTTGTTGCTCAAATTGTCCCACTTTTGGCTACCAGGAGAGCTCCTTCAGGTTGGCTCCTTTGTTCTTTCAGCACATCCTCTTTTAAAAAAAAAATAAATTTCTTACTTTCTGAGATAACAAGATGTCCCAGATTCATCTTGCCTCCCTGCCCCATTTTTTGAACCAACCACTTCTCCAAGGGACCTGCCCTGATTTTAAATTGAAGAATAGTATTTAGAATCTAAGATATGAGTGCTGTCTTAGTATGTTTTTTTAAATATATCTTTTTATTGATTTCAGAGAGAAAGGGAGAGAGAGCGAGAGATAAAAACATTAATGATGAGAAAGAATCATCCATTGGCTGCCTCCTACATGCCCCCACTTGGGATTGAGCCCACAACCCACGGTATATGCCCTGACGGGAATCTAACCGTGACCTCCTAGTTCATAGGTCAATGCTCACTCACTGAGCCATGTTGGCTGGGCCTTAGCATGTTTTTTCCACATTCTGACATAGTGTTCTAAAATAGTTAGATAAGGTGTAGAGTTTTGCCATTAGCTGTAAGAAAGCAGGTATCATCCCTTTAGCATTTCTCATCTTTGCTTTCATATCACTGGGCTCTTGCTTTCTTTGACAAATGATGGAAGACGGAAAATCTTCAATTAAAAATTGTCATTACTGCCTCCTTCCCTTACTCTACAATATATGTAAAATCAGACATAGGACAAATATCCATTTTCTGATTTTATATCTATATCTATATATCTATATCTATATATCTCTATATATCTATATATGGAGAGAGAGGGAGAGGGAGAGGGAGAGGGAGAGAGAGAGAGAGAGAGAGAGAGAGAGAGAGAGAGAGAGAGAGAGAGAAGCCAGACCTTGGGTTATGTTACCTTAATTGAAAAAAGTTGACCCAAACCAGTATCACAAATTGTATTTTTGTATGCTGCCCTGCAGATGTTTTCACCCTGGAAAAATTGTACTATAGAAGGACTAGATGTGTATGTATATGTGTACATAGTAAAGATTGAGAAAGACCTTACGAAAGAACGAGAGGAAAGCGAGGGTGGCAGACATTCTCAGTTGAATTTAAGAATGGGGTATTGATGGAAACTGAGGACCTGGAGATTGCCAATGTTCTTGAAAAGTCTTTTGTGTACCCCCAAGAGTTTCTGTGTGTGCTAGTCAGGATATTCAGTAATAGCCACAAACTTTAGTATATACTAAACTCCTGTTTACTAGTAAAATGGTGCTATCCCAATGTCGAAATAACACTTCAACAGTGATTTTCTTGGTATTCATTCACAATATAGTTGAGTAGACCAGACACACATAGAAATAAAAAGAGGAAGAAAAAGAAGACTTTCAGTTAAACTTGGCAAATTGAACCCATCTTTTTATTCATCCTGAAATCGAACTAAAATATCAGAGAAGAAGCAAAAAGCATAAGCCCTGAGGCAAAGAGAAAAAGAGAGGAGATGAAACAAATGAGAAGTGGCAATTCTTTTGAAAGCTGGAAAGTTGATGGAATAAACAGGCCAAAGCATAGGCCTGCAGTGAGGAAATGCCAACAAAAACGAGCCAATTCATGCCACAGGATTCCGGAGAGGTTCCAAACTTCATGGCACCGTACACGTGTCAGCCAAGGTTCAAGAGGAACTTGAAGACAGACAGCTAATGGAAAGTTTATGTAAGAAGCTGTGTCCCTGTGTACCCATCTCCAGGTCATGCTGTGTTAGAGGCCATGATTAATGAGTATTACATTATTTTAAAATCAAATTAGCCCGGCCAGTGTGGCACAGTGGCTGAGTATCGACCCAGGAACCATGTTCCCAGTCAGGGCACATGTTCAGGTTGGGGTCTTGATCCACTGGGGGCGGGGAGGCATGCAGGAGGCAGCTGGTTGATGATGTTTCTCTCTCTTGGATGTTTCTATTTCTCTATCCCTCTCCCTTCCTCCTGTAAAAAAAAAATTAATAAAAACGTTTTTTTAATTTATCTTTATTGTTCAGATTATTACAGTTGTTCCTCTTTTTTCCCCCATAGCTCCCCTCCTCCCAATTCCCACCCAAACCTCTGACCTTGCCCCCCCCCATTGTCCTCATCCATAGGTGTACAATTATTGTCCAGTCTCTTCACGCATCCCCAACACCCTTAACCCCCGAAAATTGTCAGTCCACTCCC
>PVJC01052697.1:0-11061 GCA_004026665.1 Murina feae
TTGGCGGCTTCCCAGGTCCCTTCCGGGGATCAGGGAGCAGGAAAAGGCTGGCCTGACCACGAGGCGGGGTTTTCCCTGCTTTCTGGTGGCTGAGGAAGATGGACAGTAGGCAAGCTTGGCAGGCAGGCAGCACCCAGCCCTGGCCACAGCTCAAAAAAGAGAACAACATGCAGGGGAGGGCAAGAGTCTGAGAGATCAACACAGGGGGGTGCCTGCTCCAAGCCTCGACGGTGTGCCTGGGGGCAGGTCCCCAGCAGGTAGACACACACAGGAGGACTGCTCCGAGCCTCAGATGCAGCTGGGGGCAGGTCCCCAGTGGTCACACACACACACACACACACACACACACAAAAGGCGCCTGGCAGACTGGGGCCATCATAGGATATCCACTGAGGGGTCCCAGACTGTGAGAGGGCACAGGCCGGGCTGAGGGACTCCCTCCACCCCGAGTGCACAAATTTTTGTGCACAGGGCCCCTAGTTTCATATAAATGGAATCATATAACATGTAGCCTTTTGCAACTGGTGTCTTGCACTTAGCCGAGTGCACCCAAGGCTCATCCATGTGTGCAGCGCGTACCATTCTTCCCTAAACTTGGACTGCAGTCACCAGACGCCTGCAGCCCAAGCTCTTCTGTCCTCGCGATGCACACAGGTTAGCACAGGCAGATGTGAGCAGGGACATGACGGGAGAGAGGGAATGGTAAGGATTTAGGCTTTCAAGGTTCATACTTACTTTGATTTTGTAGAGTTGTTTCAGCCTTTTCAATAGTTAACAACAGATTTTCGGAGAGGTCTTCTCTTTTGCTCACTATTGGAAAACCATTCCAGATGTACATCATTTCCTAACAGGGAGGAATGAAAACCCATTTGCAATTATGTGAGGGTTTTTCAATGCCCTTTACAACAACAAAACTACGAATGTGTGTTTGCCTTGGTTGCTACGGATCTCATATGGAGTTTGGTGATATCATTTCCCCTTTCTCATTTTATTATATGACTTTGTCTTTTATACTGTGAAATAATTCGATAGATAAACTATAATATGTTTTTACTGAAAAAATAATTTATTCATTCATTGAACAAATATTTATTAAGCGCTTATTGGTATTCAATCATTTTGGAAGATAATCAATTATAGATACTGAAGTAAATATTTTGTTTTTTAAAAATGTTTTTATTGATTTCAGAGAGAGGAAGTGAGAGGGAGAAATGAATAGAAACATCAATGATCAAAATCATTGATCAGCTGCCTCCTGTACTTCCCTCACTGGGGATCGAGCCCAAAACCCAGGCATGTCCCCTGAGAATAGAACCATGATCTCCTGGTTCCTGGGTCAATGCTCAAACACTGAACCACACCAGCCAGGCAAATAAGTATAGTATTTAAAACTGATACTATGGACAATTCTATTTAATATAAATCTTTGCTGTTACATTTAAGTAAAGGGAAAACATTTTGAAATATCTGCCAATTATTTACATAAATTGTTTCCAAAGATGTCACTGGAAATGAACTTAGAAAATATTTCACTAGGCCAGGTTCTTTTATACCACTGAAACATGTGACAGTTCAGTAATGCAATCCAATATGCAGAAAATGTATTCATTTTAAGGCCATATGGCTGAATGACAGCCCTTGAAAATGTAAATGAATGATTTTTTATTGCAAATTACATTTAATAAGGTAACAGATGAGAATTTTTTTTGGCCAAAAGCAAATGTGCTTTTGCTTGAAAATATTTTTATAATCTTCCTGGTAGTATGCAGTTCATATTTTTAAAGGTATGAAATAAGCAGGGTAATTAGTATTTCTTAGAAATGAAACTTGATAAAGATATTATTTAAACAACCTCCTACAGGAAAACAGTGGAAATGAGTTGAGTATACTGGCAACAAAGTAATCTCAAATCTAACACTTTCTTGTTGCTCACAGCTCAATTCAGCGTCACAACTCAATTCAATAACTAATGGGATATTTAATGATGATGATCTTTTTAAGCTGTTTTTACTGATGAAATATTTATAATAAGAAAGCAATTTACCACAATTCAAGCCAATTATACTGCCTTAGCTCTAGAGAAACCAGTGTAGTGAGGTGACCTTCCTGAAGACCCTCAATGAAGTTAGATATAATCTAATCTAATAAAAGAGTGATGTGCAAATTGACCCTCACTCCGTTACACCTAAGCCATGCCCACCAGCAAAGCCAGGCCCACCAGCCAATCAGAGTGACTGTATGCAAATTAACCCAGCCAAAATGGCGGCTGATAGTCACAGAACTAGAGCAAACAGGAGGCTTCCGTTGCACCAGCGATGGAGAAAACTGCCTGCCTAGGCTGGCTGTAGACTCTGCTCAAGGCAACAATGTTTCAATTATAGAAGCCATGGAGCTAAAGCAAACAGGAGGCTTCCTTTCACCAGCAATGGAGGAAACTGCCTGCCTAGGCCAGCTGGGCCTCTGCTCAAGGCAACAATGTTTCAATTATAGAAGATAAATAAACCCCAGAAACCTGATTTCAGCCAGCCTCGCTGGGACGCTGGGTCAATGGGAGCTGTGGGCAGCCTTTAAACAGCCATCAGCCCCTCACCCAGGCTGGCCAGGCACCCCAGGGGTGGGGATATCCACCTTGAAGGGACTGTAGCCAGCCTGCAAACAGCCATCAGCCCCTCACTCAGGCTGGCCGGGCACCCCAGGGGGGGACACCCACCCTAAAGGGGCTGTGGCCAGCCAAGCTGGCCACACGCCCATGGGGTGAGGGTCCCCACTAGGGGGCTTGGCCAGCCTGCAAACAGCCATCAGCCCCTCACCCAGGCTGGCCAGGCATGCCAGAAGATGGACTTCCCCCAAGGGGTCCCAGACTGTGAGAGGGCACAGGCCAGGCTGAGGGACTGTCCCAAGTGCACAAATTTTTGTGCACTGGGCCCCTAGTTAGCTTATATAAGTCCTGGGGCAGCAAGAAGGCGATGGTGCTCTAGATGATTTTCAGGAAAGTTCTGTGATGTAGGAAGAAAAAGTTTCCAAGCACAAATTAGTGACAGAAATGAATTAAGAAAGGAGCTAAAAGCCATCACTGGGAATACAGCAACAGGCTCTCACATTAGCTGGGACTGAGGGATAGCTGGTCCTGTTCCTGGTTTTCTTACTTCCATCTGTGCTCAGATACAGAATGCTCATATTTTGTCTAGCACAGGCACAGGATAACCCATGCTGGTGTGGTGTTCCCTGAGATTGTCTATCTGAAGCAGAAAACACACAGGTCTGGGCACTAGATGCAGGTCTCTCCTATCACTTGGTAGGGGCGACAGTTTTCTTTCTCAAGGTAGACAGAGAGAGCCCCCGTAATTCAATGATCAAACTATAAACAGCCCAATAGAAAACTAATGAGGTGTACGAACAATTCACAAAAGGAGAAAGAAATAAGGGTAAGGAGGCACATAAAGACATGTTCAACTGCACCAATAGAAAAACACTGTTGGTAGAATTGTAAATTGATTCAGCCTTTTTGGGAGGGCAGTTTGGCAATGTCACAATACGAGATGCATATACCCTATTAACTGGGAACTCCATTTCTAGAAAGCTTTCCCAGAGAGTTATATGTCCAAGGACAAAAAGGAGAATACAGAAGCCTGGTGCATAAAATTTGTGCACTGGGGGAGTGGGGAAGGTGAGGTCTCTCAACCCAGCCTGTGTCTCTCACAGTCCAGGACTGCTCGCTCACCTGCTTGCTGCTCCCTACTGCTCGGCTCGCTGCTCCTTAGTGCTGCCATGGAGGCTCCCGCCACCACCGCTGCGCTCACCAGCCATGAACCCAGCTACTGGCTGAGCAGCGCTCCCCCTGTGGGAGTGCACTGATCTCCAGGAGGCAGCTCCTACATTGAGCGTCTGCCCCCTGATGGTCAGTTCATAACGACCAGTCATTCCACTGTTCAGTCAATTTGCATATTAGGGTTTTATTATATAGGATATAAATTGTAGTATGTTTGTAATAGCAAAAACTGGGGGGGGGGGGACTGAAGAACTTTTGCCCTGGCCAGTTTTGCTCAGTGGATAGAGCGTCGGCCTGTGGACTGAAGGGTCCCAGGTCCGATTCTGGTCAAGGGCACATGCCTAGGCTGTGGGCTTGATCCCCAGTGGGGGGTGTGCAGGAAGCAGCCAATCAATGATTCTCACTTATCATTGATGTTTCTCTCTTTCTCTCCCTCTCCCTTCCTCTCTGAAATCAATAAAAAAATATTTTTTAAAAACCTGAAGAACTTTCAAAGGGGAATAATTGAATAATCTCTGAAATACAAAAAAAAATAAAATATTTTTAAACATCAGAAAATCCAAGCAGAGGACTGCAGAGGTGAATGGGCAATAAATAAACAGATGCCTGTGCTGACTATCTATGCAAATCTAACACCCCAACGAACCACAGTAATTTGAGATACCCAGTTCTTTTTCAAGAAGTCTTCCGTAAGAACATTTAAGTTGAAATTATGGTTTTTATGAAGTTTAGCCTTGGTGGTCTAACCATGAGGACTATGGCTCAGGCCGTTCACTGCCCAGTACAGCAGCCACCAGCCACTCAGGCTCTGATTCCTGGAAATGTGCTTGTCCAAAGGAGATGTGCTCCCAGAAGAAAACACCTGCACATTCCAAAGAATCAGAGCTCTACCGAAGGATGGGAAGCATCTCATAACATTTTCGTTGACTCCATGATTAAACAACTTTCTGTATATACTGGATTAAACAAAATACTACATCTTTTCAATCATTTTCATGTTTCCTCTTCCTTTTTAACATTTACCTATTCATTTTTAATGTGGTCACTCAAAAAACAGAAAATTACCTATGTGGTTAGCATTACAAGTTAACTCAACTTCAATTAAGTCAGCTCACCCCACTCTGCCTGGATTTCCTCACCTGTAAAATGGGCTACAAGGAGAACCTACCCTCACAGAGTCATCGACTAAGAATAAAATGACACATATTTTTAAATAGTCCTTATCATAATGGGTTGAACATACCAACTTGTCAAAAAAACATCAGCTGTAATATTCACTATTTAATTATGAATGTTTACCTTACAAACACTTACAATGGTTTTCAATGGAGCTAGACTTCACAACAAAAGCTAGGCGTGCTCCCTGCCGCCATGAATAGACCATTAATGTCTAGAACACAAACAGTAAATAAAATAAAGGCAGATACCAGAGCAGGCAAGACGAGCTTCACGGGTGCAGGCAACGAGCTGGAGTAACGGCGAGACTTCCTCACAGCAAACTTCTCTGTAGGGATGGACTTGCCAGCAATTCTCTGCTTCAAGCCGTCCACCTGTCTGTGAAGAGCCCAGCCCCAGCAAAAGGTCATTTAAGACACAGACTCTATTTACACCCCTGGTGCTCATATCGTGTTCCCTTGCCTAGACCAATAGCAGCATCATGTGGAAACCTGTTCCAAATGGCAATGTTCAGGCTCCTCCCCAAACCTAATAAATCAGCAATTCCTAGGGCTGGCTGGCTGGCTGGATGGATGGCTGGATACTAGTGTAAACAAAGCTAAACAAATTACTTCCCACAATAGCCTCTCAGAACCCTTAACACACTAATGAAAACTAAGGATATGTTAAACTGTGTTTCTTAAGTTTAACTAATCACAGAATACCTTTGATACATAGCAATAGTTGACGTCTTTTGCCAACGACACTATTTTAGGAAACTATTCAAAATGCAGTAGCAAAGTCTGAATAAAAAACAAAAAATAATGTATTCTCATAATTCCTGCTAAAAGGATGCTACTTTGACTCTTAGCTAAATATATTTTTAAAGAGTTCCTGTGTTAAATAAGTAGATAAATTAAAGAAATATAAAGGTGAAGCATGGGAGTGCAGTAAGGAAAAAAGATGTACTTGTGTGCTCCTCTACACATATGAGGCCTTGGTTATAGAAGTAGTATATTGCTCACCTGAATAAAGTTACCACATTCTCTTTAGCTGCTTCTACTTCCTCCTCAGGAAGCATACTCAAAATCGCAGCTTTCAAGTACACATACGTTGCCTGGAAGAAGATAAAAAAGCACCTGGTTATAGAAGATCCATAGGAACATGGCACTTCTACCTTGCAATCAGGAATGACCTACAGGTCTTCCAGACATAATATTTAAGAGGTATCAAAGAAATAAAATGACTTGTGATGCCTGTTCCTAATGAAATTAATACTTTTCATTTATGCTGACCATTTTCCTACTATGCAACTATAGGACTCTTGGGAGAGAAAATGGACAAAATGAACGAAGTCATTATCTCATTCCTCCCAACTTCTAACAAATGGATCAGAACTAATGTTGATTATTATGAAAAGCTTTGTCATCAGGGTATTGGAAAGTTTACAAAAAAATTATCAAAACTGCTAGAGGCCCGGTACACAAAAATTTGTGCACTCCGGGGGGGGAAGGGGTCCCTCGGCTGAGCCTGTGACCTCTTGCAGTCTGGGACTCCGTGGGGGATATCCACCTGCTGGCTTAGGCCCGCTCCCTGGGGAATCGGGCCTAATCTGGCAGTTAGACATCCCTCTGGAAGCCTGGTAGCCCTCAGGGGATGTCCACTTGCCAGCGGGGAGCAGGCCTAAGCTGTAGTAGGACATCCTTAGAGCTGCTGAGGAGGCGGAAGAGGTTCCTACCACCATCGCTGTGCTGGCAGCCATCAGCCCGGCTTGTAGCTGAGCAGAGCTCCCCCTATGGGAGCACACTGACCACCAGGGGCAGCTCCTGCATTGAGCGTCTGGCCCCTGGTGGTCAGTGTGTGTCACAGTGACCAGTTGTTCTGCTGTTAGGGTCAATTTGCATATTACCCTTTTATTATATAGGATAGAGGCCTGGTACACCGGTGGGAGCCAGCTGACTTGCCCTAAAGGGTGTCCCGGATCAGGGTGAGAGTGCTGCTGGGGTGCCTGGTCAGCCTGAGTGAGGGGCTAAGGGCTGTTTGCAGGCTGTCCAAGCCATCCAGCGGGGACCCTCACCCCATGGGGGTGTAACCAGCCTGGGTGAGCAGCTGATGGATGTTTTCAGGCTGGCCACAGCCCCTTCGGGGGGAGGGGGGGTCCCACTGGGGTGCCTGGCCAGCCTGAATGAGGGGCTGAGAGCTGCTTTCAGGCTGGCCAGGCCTCCCAGTGGGGACCCTCACTCCCTGGGGTGTGGATTTCTACTGGGGGGCCTGGCCAGCCTGGGTAAGCAGCTTAGGGCCATTTTCAGGCTACCCACAGCCTCTTCAGGGTGGGGGAGTCCCGCTGGGGTGCCTGGCCAGCCTGGGTGAGAGGCTGATGGCTGTTTTCAGGCTGGCCACACCCCCAGCAACCCAAGCTCCCAGCCTCAGCTTTTTTTCTTTTTTTTCTGGGATTTATTTATCTTCTATAATTGAAACTTTGTAGCCTTGAGCAGAGCCGAGGGCCAGTCAGGGCAGGTGGGAAACTTGGCTTCCTCCATCGCCAGGGGCAACCCAAGCCTCCTGCTCACTCCAGCTCCGTGGCCGCCCCCTTCTTAGTTGGGTTAATTTGCTTACTTGCTCCTGATCGGCTTATGGGCATGGCTTGTGGGCATGGCTTGAGCATAGCGGAGGGATGGTTAATTTGCATGTTTCTCTTTTATGATATAGGATTGGTATTTAATAATTTTTAAATATAAGTGCAGTTCCTCTCCAGAGGAAAAGCCTCTGTGGAAAAGGACTCTTTGGATGGCTTTTAAAGTACGCAGTGCTGAGGACCAATGGTGGTCATAACCACTAGGCACTAAATGCACATTTTCTCCTTTGACAGGTCTCAGTGGAGAAAACCATGTCAACATTATACTACTTTACAAATAGTCCTAACAAATCCTGTATACTTATTAGTAAATAGATGACATTAATAAAAGCCCTGCTCTTTACCTTAGACCATTTACTCTCTTTGCAAAGCAGGTCTGAATAGTGATACGCCTTCATCCAGTTTAGTTGAAATATATTAATCCACATCAGCTCCCAATAACAGAGATGGTGAAACTGTTTCCATTCTTCTTGAACTGAAATGCATTTTCGAAATATCTCTTGTGCCTATAAGTCAATTGCATAAAGCTGATCATCCAGATATTACACAAGGAGATAATAACCTAATGGAAAAATACATAAAACACTTTGTACAGAAATAACAACATCATCCCTCGCTAAACCACTCAAAATGATTCTACATTCCTTTCCTCACATGTAATGATACAATTCTTTTCTGCCTCTCTGTTTAAGTTTCTGAGGCAGATATGAAACTTTATAATGTAGGAATGGGGAAGTTATAAAATGTAGTGATATATAAAATGTAGAGGTCCATTAAGAAAAGTCTGACAATAAAAGCCAGAACTTTCAGAGAGTAAAATATACCTTAAACAAAGTTAAAGGTAATTGACAGACTGGAAGAAGATATCATCAGCTACATAAGTGGCAAAGGATTAACCTTATACAACAAGTTTATCAGATCTTCTAGAAAAAGACAAAGAACTCAATGGGGAAACTGTCAAAGATGAATAGGCAAATTAGAAAGATACACAAGTAACAAATATACATATGAAGAAACTAAAAAATATAAATTTAAAAATTAGCCCGGCTTGCCCTAGCTGGTTTAGCTCAGTGGATGGAGCATCAGCCTGCGGACTGAAGGGTTCCAAGTTCGATTCTGGTCAAGGGCACATGCCTGGGTTGTAGGCTCCAGCCTCAGTGGGGGGCATGCAGGAAGCAGCCGATCAATGATTCTCTCTCATCATTGATGTTTCTATCTCTCTCTCCCTCTCCCTTCCTCTCTGAAACCAATAAAAAATATATATATAAAATTAGGTTATCATTGTTTAGCTAAGAAAGAGAAAAAACAAAACAGATCATATCTAGACAGGGTAAAGAGCACTGGAAACAAGTATTCTATCATTACAAGAGTTTAAATGAAGTAGCCTTAAGTCAGGAGGGCAGTCTGGCAGAATTTATCAAAATGCAAACATCTTTGACCTAGAAATCCTAATGATCAGCATATTACACATATGTAAGAAATATACATATAATCATGTTTACAACAGCATTGCTTATAGTAGCCAGATGTCTAGCAATAATGAACTGCTTTAATAGGTATAGTCCATCCATCCTAAGAAATGAAACCCATTCATCAAAAGGAATGAATGAGAGTAACATACACTGACCTGGACAGAAATCCAGTATGTATTGTAAGTAGAAAAAAAAAAAAAAAATCAAAGAAAAATACATATGTTTGACCCCATTTGTATAGAAGACAACTGTTTGTGGGATCCTATATAATAAAAGCCTAATATGCAAATCGACCAAATGGCGGAAAGATTGGCAGAATGACCAGTCCCCATGGCACACACTGACCACCAGTAGCTGTTCCAAGCCTGCAGGCCCTAGGCCAGTGAAGGTGGGTGCCAACAGGGGCCCCACGATCACCCCACCCATCGCCCTGCAGAGGGAGGTGACCAACAGTGGCAGTGGGAGGCAGGGCCATCGAGCAGGCAGAGCCAGTCTGGCCAAGGCAGGTGCCAGCGGGAGCCCCGAGATCGCCCTGCTGGTCGCCCCATGGATTGGCCCTGATTGCCAGCCAGGCCTAGAGACCCTACCCATGCACGAATTTCATGCACCGGGCCTCTAGCATTTATATGAAAGACTCTTCATCTTCTTCACAGTAATTAGTAAATAATTCACTTTGGTGAGGAGCACACAAGTAGTACAGTGAGGGTGCATCTCACACAGGGGCTAAATTCCAAAGTCAATATATAAGACTAGAGAGGGTCCCTAGGCCTGGGTGGCAATCAGGGCCGGTTGGGGCCTTCTGGCTGCCAGCCAGGGTCTTCCTTCATTCCACGCCACCACCTGATGATCAGTGCACATCACAGTTAGCGATCGAACTCCTGGGCTCCTGGTCGAGCTCCCAAGGGGGCACTTTGCATATTAGCTTTTTATATAGATAGAAATTAATAATAGTCAAGTTTTTTTTAATCCCTTAAATTGTCCACCTATATTTTGTATACTCTTCTATGAATGGTTTCATGTACTTTATGTGTAAATGTAGACTGTAATCAGTATTCTGATTACACACAAAAATTTTATGTTGGCTTTTTAATTACAGTTTTTTCTTTGCTTCTGTCTAGGGCATACAGCTAAATTGACTTATGTTGAATGAGAATGTGATGCAACTCCACCACATAGACAACTTCCCATGTAATTCCTCCCAAAGAAATTACCTCTTCTACATTCCCTTTCAGCAGCTCTATTCGGGCGTGATAAAACAGCATGAGTGAGCCCTGTGGAGAAAGGAAGAGAACGCACTGTTCAACCGTCAGCCTGGCCAGGGCATCGCGGCTGAAACATACACTTGCAATTCTCAGCATACGTTTGGGAACTGCTTCAGGAAAGGTGCCAGGAGACTCTCCGCTTCCACAAGGTTCACCTCTCCTGTCCCTGCAAATGTAACAGGAAAAGCCTCAGTCTCCAGGCAACACAGCAGACCCTTATAATTAGTTCTCCAAAGTTCATTAACACGTAGCAAAGGCCTATTCACAGAAAAGATGAAAGCTGTTCATTTCTTTGGAAAATGTAGTAAGACAAGCCTCATCTGTGACTTTCATTTAAGAAAGCTCTAGGATGGACTAATTCTTAAGAACAGAGATGGTTGTCTTAGATCCCTAATTGGGATTTCTGGTTTTAATGGCAATATTAACTTATTTTAGCCCACATTTTAACTTAAAAGGAAATCTAGGATGCTAACATAGATCTCTTTCAACAAGTATTATAGAATTTTTTTAGCTATGAACAGATTTTAAAAATTCAATGGAAGAAACCCTCCACCATCCCTGACACATGTTACTATTTTCCATCTTTATTTATAAATAAACTAGGGGCCCGGTGCACAAAAATTTGTGCACTCGGGGTGGAGGGAGTCCCTCAGCCCGGCCTGTGCCCTCTCACAGTCTGGGACCCCTCAGTGGATGTCCTATGATGGCCCCAGTCTGCCAGGCGCCTTTTGTGTGTGTGTGTGTGTGTGTGTGTGTGTGTGTGTGTGT